>JAUYWV010090210.1:3618-15016 GCA_032274565.1 Nematoplana nigrocapitula | reverse complement strand
CCTTCTCGGAGTGGACCCCTCCCATACAATTTTCTGGTTGAATAACTGAGTTGTAATGCTATTCAGAGTAGTATGCATGCAGAAATGTAAAAATATTAATTCAATTTCGCATGTCTATCTATACGCATTAGAAAGGATGATACCGTAGTCAATGACATTTTTGTCAACCTTTTGTATTTATTACAATTCATTAAAATTTAACAATATTATTTAAAATTTTGGTTCATATTGGGTCGATATCACCGTTGTATGAAATACGTTGGCAAATAGTGGCTGATTGATGCATTCATGGCAATTATTGATCTCGTATAGCTAAGTTGTTTTCAATTTGAATAGTTTTTGCCGTTAAATTTTATATTTTGGGCAAATTTTGTCATTTTCTGAATGCTTTCATTAGGTGCATTAAAAATATAAATATCAAATTTTAAAATATGAATATATTGTCAGTAACATACAAATTTTACCAACAGTTATCATGTTAATTACACTGCACATCAGAGGTTTAACTCGAAGTAAATTAACAACTATACACTTCAATTTTCAATATATTTTTATCTAAAATTGTGTAATACTAGTAAAATAAGCTTATTTTTCAGCTATTAGTAATCCATAAAAATGCTAGTGTACGAATGTACTACTTTTTGACTACCCGATATGAGTAGTATATATATATACCGGTATATGTTTTCAGAATAATTTAACCAAAATCTGTTAATGACCTTGAACTATCATATAGATACCGTGAACCTGAGGGGATTCCATGAATCCATTAAACAAAATAGTATGATTGGATGACGTCACGGAATTTCAACTCACTACAGTCTGACAAGTGACGCAACCAGAGAAACGAAGTCATTGCGAGGGAAGGTCACCTTCAACTAATATATAGATAAAAAACAAATACAACGAAGATGGAAGGAGAGTGAATGAGTTAAAGAAAAAGTAAATGACAGGAGAGATGAAAGAGATGGAAAATGACAATCATAGGCAGGCACTGCATGTTTTCCCTTTTCTCGTCACAAATAAATTATACGTAAAAAATGCTTTGAAATAATGTAGCGCCACCTTTCATTATACGCGTTTTAAAAACCAATTTTTCTAGAATGATATATAATTCCGTGATAATATTCAATTTTTTTAGCAGTTTAATATACTATAATATTAACAAAACTATATGCAATGTTTATGTATTTACTGTATATTGTTTACTTGAAGAAATAAATTATTTATAATTTCACTTTCTCAAAACGTTACTGGATAAAAACCTAGCAACCACCTTGGAGACGAACCTCTATGTATTATGTACTCTATCAAATTGGTCCAGATTTAAAATATTAACAAACAATTCTAATTGCAGTCTCAAACGTTTTCTAACTGCAAAGTTATTGTCCTGATTCCAAATATATATTTAGAAATCGCTCAAGAACGACAGACTAATTATCAGGCTTAGTAAGTTAGACTGCTTGGAATAAATTTCTAATGCTGGTTCATTGGTAGTAAAACAAAAATATAAATTGCAATTAATTCTAATAATATTCATTGATTTTTCTAAAACAAAATTGATTAATTGAGAAAAATGTCAGATGAAAAATGTGTTCACTGCAATTTTAGTCAGACACAATAAATCAATTTGTAATTAATGTCCCAGAAGCTATAGTTTTTTATCCGCTAGCTGTTTGGTGAAAGGGGTTTAATTAGAAAACCAGTTTATTTTTTGTCTGAACGCTGATCTAGGATTCTTGAAAATTATAAATAAAGTTTGTCTTTTAAGCACCCGATCCACTGTTAAAAAATGTTCTATTGATCAGATATTTTGTAATTAAAAATTTAACATTTTCCATATTATTTGATTAAGAAGGTAATTACAGTTCCTACTGTTTTTGACTTTGTGCAATTGTCTAACTGTTTCATAATTCTCACATTTCCCCTATTCTGTACTGTCAAAGAATCCATTTCGAGGACCTCTATCAGCACTGTACCTGAATGGTTTCTCCGTAGCGGACCTTCTTGCCCTGGTTTCGCCTTTGTTCCGCCAAATTGTCCACATTCTCAGCATCTGCTGCAGCCTAAAACAGCGAAACAAGACCGTAAACAAGAAAATATGTAATAATGTTAGTCTACTGTATTTTGGACGACACCCCACAAGTTATCGATGACCCTTATCTGTAAATCTCACAGTCGCACTGTTACTGCAGGCCAAAATTCAAACTGAAGCATCCTGTTTAACCCAGACTTCTTGAAATTTTAAACCACGACTTCTAATCCATATTCTTTGTATCTAATCTTTAATCACTATGAACTAGAAAATGACATTCGCTGCACCGGTGCTTACCTAACCTACGTTAGATCGGCCTTAGAGTTAATACCGGAGGTGCATGGATGCCATCACTGGCGTTGGTGACTACGAAAACAAATCTACAACAAAAAACGTACAAAATAAGGCAACGAGAGAGACAAATGGTTGCTGCATGAGAGCCAGAGCAGTTGACGTGAAAGTGGAAGCAGGACTGGATAGCTTGGACAATATAGAGTTGCCAGTAAAGAGACTAAACTTTACGAGAGAGCACTGAGTCGCGAAAACAGAGATCCAATCAAGAAGGCAGTCACAAGAACAGTGCAGAACCAATTGAAGACGGTCGAAAAAAGGCGATCGATAGGTGAGACGTCGGCCAGAGTAGGGCGTATGTAAACGTCCCAAGAGAAAAGACAGTGCTGGAAAGAGGGCACCCACCATGGCAAGATGTGCTATATCCGATCATTAACGCCAGAGTTGAGGGAAACACCCGAATTCAGGACAACCCCGCTGAGAAGAGGAAAAAAACGAAGAATTGATGAGGAAGTTGGAAAGAGTAGAAAGGATGGTCTACAAGGATCAGTCGAAAGCGGAACTAAGAAGGATGGAGCTGGTGTTCTGATTAGAGCAAATCCACAGCCTCTGTAGCAGCGGGAATGTGGTGTTCCAGCTGTAAAACGGAACTCATTGCGATGAGAGAAGGGTTAGACTTGCTGATCAATAGAGAAATGGAGGGAAGAGGGAGGCACTCAGGTTTTTCACAGACAGCAAGGTGGCACTTAAGATGATTAAGTCCGCCGATGAGAACAACCGAGATCCACTATGTGGCAACCATTATTCAGAGGATAGAGAAGAAAGCACTTTGGTCCATCTATCTCACTGTGACATAGAAGGCAAAGAAGAGGCAGATGATCTGGCAACGAAAGGAAGTAGGGAGAACCACAAACGGATTCCTTAAGTTAAGGAGTAGAACTGGTAGTCAAAGCTGCGGCTAGGAGGAGAAGAAAGAGAGGAACAAAAACATTCAGAGTAGGAGGACAGCCAAAGAGAACCGAGTTCGAAGGGAGCAGCAAAGACAACATCACCTGAGGCAATATCTGTACAAGACAGGGAAAGCTGTCAGCACCTTATGTGTAAACTGGGATGAAGGGGTAGAAGAAAGAACGCATCACCTCTTGGTGAAGTGTCCCAGGTGAAAGAGGAAACGAAGAGAAGTCCTTCCTGGATGAAATCGACCTAAAGACAATCTACGAAGACACGGGGAAACTGGTTAAGTTCTTGCGGAGGAACATTTTTTACATTGTTTTATTAATTTATGTATCACTGTAGTGCACGAAAGTAATACATCTACACCAGATTTGCGATCAAATATAGTTTTCCGACTGTTATTTAAAAAATTGTGGACCATTTGTCGATAAGCTCTTTGCGATGTCTGTTGTCTCATATACCTAACCAGAAGTTTCGTACTATTTGCTGCAACATTATTTTAGCAGCTAGGCTAGGGCTTTGCTAAACGTATAATAATAATAGGTCACACCACATCCTCAAGTAGTAGAAGGATATCATACTCTGCCGCATCCCTTCCTCCCAGCCTATCTCACCACTAGCATGCCAATAGCTTGATATTATTTCTATATATACTGTATGAAGTCTACAGCACAGTACTAGTCAGTTGTCATTCGACAGCATTGCAATATCAGAAGTAATTTCAACTGCATGCCCGAATTATGTCAAGTTCAATGGAATATGTTTATCGTAACGTGACTGGCTAGATCCCTAATCAATAACAAAAAGTATTATTATGCAATAATCCGAAGCTTTGAATGTTACCATGCAATCACAAACATTATTATAGTTTGTCTGGAAAGATTAAATTTGAAAAGTGTCTGATAGGAAAAAAACCTTAAAAATTGATCTATTGCCCTCTCTTTATTCCAAAAGGAATTGCCATTGTCTTAATTTAATTTTGTGATATTTGATAAAAACAGTATTCGAGTATGATGTTAACAAACGTAGTTGCGTGCGCTTTTTTGCCCAACTGTAATAACATTAACGAATGCTTCAAGTTTACATAAATCAACAGGATGTACAGTATATCAAGATTTAAGAATGTTACTAAAACTAGGATTAATCGAGCGCCGAGAGTGATCCGAAACATAATTCACACTATAAACGTTACCAACAGAATTCATGTTATGTCGTCTCTGCACCAATAGCAAGAAAATGAGGCAATAAAGCATTCTTATTGAGAAATTGCTCTTGCACTTTTCGTGGCAATTTGCAGAAAAATGGCCTGGCTATTACCATTCAGGCAAATATCGTGGTGACGTTGCTGGCGCATTAAATAAGGACCTTATTTAGAGAAAACAAAAGCTGATCTAGTCTGCAGTTAGAGACCAGGTATGGATTGCTGGTGAGAACTAAACGAGGTCGGATTGCTACGACCCCGGCCATATCTGTTGTACCTACTCCTGCTTCCCTGCATGGCAAAAATGTCCAGCATATTAACTGTACAAAATAAGATGTGACCCTGGCTTGTCCTCGCACGTGGGGAACTCCTACTACTAGTAACCCGGCACTAACGAAATAAACTCTAGCCAGAAACGTGATTTGATCGGCAGGACAATATAGACAGATAGATTGGGGTTATTTTATCGCTTCCTTACCTTTGCCTGCCTGGCATGCGCTTTGATCTCGTGGTCTGCAATATCCAGATCGATGTGCCAATAGTGTTTGTTGTATTTCTTGTTCAATTTGTACCGGTTTTGGATGCAGACTTGAAATGTTATGACTGAAAACAGCGAGACATACACAGTACTGTAGAGAAAGGGAGTAAAGCGTGCGCATACCTAAATCGAGTGCAGTTTGGTGAGACATACAGCTGATACACATACAGAGAAGATAGCCCATGTACTGCATCCTGTGCGGGAGAATTTTGATAAGGAGAAACGGTAGTCCGAAATATATAAATGATGATCTTCAGACAAGTTGCACTGCAATAGCCAATGCACTATTCCTCAATGAACGCGACGTTTCATAGGTTTTTTTCCTTTTTGTACTGTGTTACCTCACGTAGTTATAGTCGAACACAAGATGGTTTGGGGGAGATCGGAATAGATGAAGAAGTATTGCTGCTAGACCAATTAATAAAACATGATTTATCTACCTTGCGAATCCGGAATATTTGCTGGTTTGTGCATGTCCTGTTTGTGGTGAACGGACAGATGGTTGAACACCGCACTGTAAAATACAACAGACAGAAAAATTACTTCGAAATAATGTTATTTGAAAGTGAGTTATTAACGGCTAATAGTCTAATCTATACGAAAAATAAAGAGACATTCATGCCAATACGGTTTTGCCTACGTAACAAAAGCATATTCAAGCCGTTTTAAAAGCGGCCGAATAAATAAACAATAAACAAACAAAGAGTACAGACATATATTGGCCGAGAGGTGTTAAAATTAAATACGCTGTGATTTATTGAAATACGCGGCGTTTTGTGGAAAGACACGCGCGTCTTGTGCGTCTTGTGGAAAGACGCGCGCGTCTTGTGCGTTTTGTGGAAAGACGTGCTCGTCTTTCCACAAAACGCCGCGAATTTCAATAAAACACAGCGTATTTAATTTTGTTACCTCTCGGCCACCATACAGACAAACGATAGGTTAGAAGCAATTCAAAATACAGCTGATTGTCTGCTGCAGATCAAAAGCCGGCTCGTCAGATGATAACTTGACAGTCTGTATTCTTTCTTTACCAAGATATGACATGATTACTAAGAAGGCCTTATAAGTAGGTCATCCAATCCGAACGCAGTACACTATCAATTGGTAAGGAAGTCAGCCAATCAGAGCGTAGTACGTCATAAGTAGGTCAAGGTCACACCCATGTATGACGTCAGACCCCTCTCTCTCATTTGTTTGATTTTGCAGCCAAAATTTGAATCTCCCGCCAAACGTTTGGCGCGCACTTTTTCCGATTTATTTAAAGTCGTATGGTATCGTTGGAAAGCTCTTGACGAGCAGCATCGCTTTATTTATTCAAATGCCTATACAGTATTTTGAGTCGTTTTGAGTAGTTCAAGGTCACGGGAATTTTGTATATAAATGTTGAAGATGGCGGCCTCTACATGTATTTGCAAAGATGGCGCCCTCTATATTCAAAGATTTAAAATTGAATTAAAGTAAGAGGAGTAAAAAAGGAACGCTCCCAATCTCTGTAAATATCTCGTTATAGAAAAAAGGTGTGCTTCTTACTTTCTGTCTGTATTCAAATAATTATTGATTTGTCTGGAACCGACGTCTGTCGCCGACCACCAAGTACACTAAAATGGTTAAATCTTCATAAAGACAACCAAAGAGTGTCTGTCTGCCTATGGCGAGATCGAACTGCAATCACAGGATTAACAGCGCCGTCGATCGATCGATACGCTCAATGGAATGCTACTATGCAAATTGTTAAAAATTGGATGAACTGAACCAGCCAAATCAAACGGAAGTGTAAAAGTTTTTTTTCATTGCAGATAAAATGTTGAGATTGAAAAAGTTAATCAGAGCGCTAAGCTTTGAATTACAAGATATGTAACAGTAAACTACTTTACCAAAAACAGGATGAATTTACAGACCAATTTCTGGACTGGTACTCGCAAGGACTACAATACGTATAGGAGGACCAAAGACGGCCTAAATTCTGACAGAAAAGTACTGAGCCCTATTTTCAAATGTTCACGACACAAAAACAGGAACGACATGCACTGGCTAACAAAAAATCAAATATTTTGAGCTGCGTCTAATGGTGAAAATATTTTTAAAATAATATCATCACATTCTTAAGCAGCAACCGATTAGTATTGATATATACGAACATACGAGTTCATACAGTAGTAGGATAGCGGATAAACATTCAAAGTATTAAAAGCACTGAGACCTACCGATGACCTTTTCTTCAATCAAGAGTACATTGTTATGACGCTGTGGTGAAAGTAATATATATGCAAGTGTAATGAACACCTTTGTTTTTCAAATATTTTTTATTGTTTAAAAGAAGAATGGCTGACAATTAGCAACTTTAAACAGAGAACCTCATGATCGTTTGAAAAGTTTTTGGTTTCTCATGATGATTTGATTATTGATTAGTGGAAAATTTATGGCTTTATCAGATTTTCCACACGAACCAAGTGCTTTTATGCACGCTTTATTGTTATAAAATCCGATGTTACTAAACTGATCTAACTCGAAATGATCAGCTTCCATTCATTACAAACGAAGCGTAATTGTAAACCAGAAAAGAAGCTGCATTTATTATAAAGGCTTCAGAATAACCCAATAAAAGATCAATTCAAAACCTATGCCTCCCCAGATACCGTTCGCTGATTAAGCCCCTATATGTGAACAGAAGAAGTACTTATTTTATGGATGTTATATGAACTGTACACCTGTAATGGTGGAATAATATTGATTACTTGAATAAAGCTACTATTAGATGCGCTAGTTAAATCATGCTTTTTACATTTTGTGCACAGCATCACCACCTGGGCATTATTAGAGCATATAGTATATATATTGGCATCAATACCGTTACATTCCTTCTGTTTGTGATATGTGTCATTGCACAAAGCACATTGGAACAAATTAACCAAGCTCAATGACCTGCCGGAATTTACTACTTTCGCACACTCTCCAGTGTTAGAGTCACCTCTCGGCAAATCCTGGGAACTCCGCCGGATTGATTTGATTAGCGTCAATCAGCTATTTTTATTCAACTTATTGATTTCATCTGTTCACATTGAACTTAGCTCGTCCATCGTCAGCGCTCTGAGTCGTCAGAGTACCGTATGTTGCTAGCTGTCTGTCGTCGAATGAGCGTGGAAGTGACGTCACCAATAAGTAGATAACTGACGTAGGACTGTAGACAATGCTTAGTAATGGAATAGCCAAATCACAAAGTTTCTCCCCTCACGTGCGCATTGTTGAATGCCCGGTGGTCAAAATTTGACACGATATTTTCCCCCATCACAGGATTTTTGTGCCAAATTTATTATTCATGCGCGCTGCCGTTTTTGAGTTATTCACGTTTTTAGGCGTGACACATGGACGGACGTTACGAAATTAATAATATAGGTATGGATGTTTCATATGGCACTGAAGTGTCTTCGAGGAAAAACACAATGCGTTTGGTTGGTCAGAGACAATTCAGTTGCTTTTAAAAATAAAGATCAATTTCAGTCTTTTAATTGTATAATGTATTGTATTTCTAAGAGCAATTTCTAATTCCAATTATGTACATTCTGAAACTGATAAATATGCTAAAATTTGCTCCTGTTTATATCCCAGTTTTATCGATTTAAGAGGAAAAGCCAGTTTGTCAATAATTAAAAATTACAAACAAACGTTTTTACCACACTTCAACAACAAATTTTGCCAGAAGGTTATACAGCATGTAAAACTGGGATTTGCAACAATGTGCGGGGATTGTATAAAAATTCTTTCTACCTACAAGAACGAATAGCCAAGGCAGAGGAGTACCAATTGTCAATTATATTGTATATATTACATGAACCAAATTTTCAATACCAGCTCGATATTCTAATAAAAATTAAAACGTCTCCAAAAACGATTTTGCACATACGATAACCAAATTCATCATCAGCATACCGTCATTGTTATCACTCTGGCTATGCTTGTAATACGTGCACGCTTTCGAATTCTATTCACAAAGCGTGCAATGAATGGAATTTCATCTATGGTTCGCTGTCATAAATTAGTAATGACATCATTTCAACCGCCGCGTGAACGGCTTTCGCTGTCAATGGCATGGAAATTGTCGAGAGCAAGTATCAGCGCGGCCTCTTGGTGTCGAAATGGAGCGAGCATCTCTTCCCAACTTATTGAAACGTTATCAGACGTACAGTATACCACATCAAGAAACACTGCTAGGTATAGCTATTGGTGTTCCATTATAGATCAAACTTGTTGAAAGGGGATGCTGTTTTTGAACTGAACGTTATCGCAAGTCATCCCTGCCTTACTTTTCCGCATTAACTTGACTATAATCGTAATATTGTAGACCCCTTTATATTTTATGTTACTGCTATGTGAATAGTATAATTAAAACCCCATTATTGAGGGTTTTCGAAATTAAATACTTACTTACTTAAAATAATAGGTATTTAGAAAATTGTTTATATATAGATACGTAGAGATTTTGCCAAGGAGGGATCTTAAAAGGTTTGCACTAAAATCGCTTTTGCTATACAAGCGTAATTTGGATATCAGAATCGCACAGTGCAACAATTCCATATACTGTATATATGGTGCATTAAAAGACGAGTGACTCGAGCGTGGAACTGTTTATCTTTTTTATGCATTTATAACTACAGTATATCTCTAATCAAATATTATGTGGTGTAAAGTTTGCGATACCGACCGACCGACCAAAACGATTACTAAACACTGTGTTACTCGGTTCACCACATTTCCACAGAGGAAAATCTGAACTAATCAAACTGTTTGTAAGAGAATTAAGCACTGGCCGACCTCTTCTTCATCTCTATCACCCACACCACACACCACTATCAAGGTCCATTTGCTTTGCTAGGAGCCCTGCACAGCAGGCATTAGTCACTGACACTCTATTTCCTGTTTACAGTAAATGGATCTCTGGTCAAAAGTCAATACCAGAAACGAAACAGGGCACTCGCATCGCTGCCATTATACATCCCCTAAGTTTAACAAACTTGCCAGTAGTGCTTTCATATTAATTATTGTGCTCCATCTGATAAAAAACAAGTCTTATATAAAGGCTCATTATGCTCACAGCGTTGCGTTGGTTACTTATACACCGCTGCCCATTAAAAATATCTTACATTTAATTATTTTTAAAAAGAAATTCTAATAAAAAGCAGTAACAGCGTTCATTTCGCCTCTGTGCAATGATAACTGACTCTTTGTCTTTATTAATTATCAGTTGTACTGGATTTTTGCACTACATTTTATGATTAATAATGTGACAAATGTGGCATATTTTGTCGAATCATTAGTGTAAATTTGGAGATTTCACGTATAATGTGTTTCAACAAATCGATCAATAAATCAATAATGGTAAATGCAATATGACTGTGGTCAGTGGTGATTTCAATGCGACGTAAGGTGAACTTTACGACTACAAAATTTCATTAAGATCAGGTATAAAAGTGACGAATAGCTTTGGAAGTCATTAAAAGACCTAGAACTGACCATTAAAACAGAACCTGTGGCACCCATACGACTAAAAATTAAAAAGCACACAGTGCATGCCCTTCCTAAGGGTGGGTACCCAAATTGCAGCTCTCTCAAGTTGATAGTCTAGATTGCGAACAATAAGAGACACCGACAGACATACAAACAGAAAGGCAATTTCGGGAAGCTCTTCATGTTATACCATTCCCAGGATATTTTTAATGTCCAGCGGTGTATAAGTCAACAACGCTGTGATCATGATGAGCATTATTTATATTATAATATTAGTTAGCCCTATCCATACCGGGCTATTTAACGCAGACAGGTACCGTGGGGGGGTCTGATTAGGCCCCCCTATTGAAATCTACTTTAGGAGTGTACTATAGTGATGAAATTTGACACATAATTAAATCAAAATTATCTACAGATAACTTTGCAAATAAAATTTTATTTATAAAAAATAAAAAGTTACAGCTAATTTGGTTTTTAAAGTACAGTACATCGAAAAACTTTTTTCAATTTTAATCGAAATAATTAACTATATAACAAAGTACTGAGTGTCTGAATATTATATTGGGTGTTGGTGGTTCATTGTGTATTAGCAATAAAATAGAATTCGCTAATATCCACCCCTCAAGGAAACATTTTGCTGTTTTCACTTTTAATTAGATGAACTAAAACATAAAGGGGTCACCTACTTTAGAGGCCTATAGCAGACACTCTGTGGGGGTAACAAAGATAAAAATATTATTAAAAGTTGTTAAACATAAAGTTAGGAAAAGTCATAAAAGTTGGAGATCACGCGATTTTTCAAATAACAATGGCAGCAAAAATAAAACAGGGGGCTGATTCGCCCCCCCCCCCCCGCCGGGAGGGCTCGGGTTAAGCA
>JAUYWV010090199.1:0-15017 GCA_032274565.1 Nematoplana nigrocapitula | reverse complement strand
AAAGAAAGAAAAAAATGGAGGAATAAGAGCGGGGAGGGTGAACAGAAAGAAAGAGGGGGACTAAGGAAAGAGAGAGAAAGGAGAGAGGGGTAAGGGAAGAGAGAGTGATGGAGGGAGGATTGAGGCATGAGAGAGTGGGGATGGAGAGAGTGATGATGGAGAGAGAGGGAGGATTGAGGGATGAGAGAGTGGGGAGAGAGAGAGGAGAGGGGGTACGGGAAGAGAGAGTGAGGGAGGGAGGATTGAGGCATGAGAGAGTAATGATGAAAAGATGAAAAGATGAAAAATTCAAAAAATGTGAAGAGAAATATTAGAGGGGGAAGTGAAAAACAACTATAATTAAGAAATGAAGAGAGGGAGACGATAAGGGGAAGGTAGTAGATAGATAGATAGAAAGAGAGAGAGAGAGAGACAGTGAGTCAAAGATGAAACGTGTGTATAATTAAGAAGAAAATGTAAGAATAACGGAATGAAGACGAAGGAAAGCGAATATATAAAGTTAGATAGAGTTGGATGGAAGACTTGAAAGAAAAGAGTGAAAAGGTAAGTATGGTAGGTGAACGAATGAGAGATGTGGAATCGTATTCGTGAAATAGGGAAATAATGGTACAATAGCATACAGAGCAGCTGTAGGTGATGTCAACTGAGTCGAGCAAGTGGAATAGTGTTAAGGTGCCCAAACCACACTGTGTACCGAAATAACCATCGTTTGATAAGCGCACTTTATAACACATCTGTGAAAGATGAAGAGAGAGAGCAAACACGGAGGAGAGATGAAAGCTGCATCAGCTGCAAACGACTAAAAAGCGAAGTAAATGGAGCGATGCTGAACGGCCGGTCGGCATATAAGCTGTACAGAAGGGGAACTGGCGGCGATGGATGTAGGAGGGTGAGAATGAGGTAGGGAATGAAGCAAGGGAGAGAGAGAGAGGGAGGGATGGAGGGAGCGGAGATCAAAGCGACGAGGGTTATTGAAATGTACAAAAAAGTAAAAAGAAAATTGCTAATTGAAAAATAGTTTCACCCCCATCTGTGCCAAATGAACACTAATCCCTTTGGCAATGATGAAAGGCCTGGGTAACACTTTGAAGGCTTTGCCAGTTCTCTCTATGTCTGCCTGTCTCTCTTTCTATCCCCATACTGCATAGTCAGGCAGAAGAATAACACATTGCTGGACGATCAAGGACTGTTTCAGTGTTTTGTGTCTGTTGTATAGTGTGTATATGGTGAAGGATGCGCGCGCCTTCCTCGCTACAGAAGAGCTAGACAGAAAGAGAGATGGATTAAAGATATACAGCGGGATGGATAGGTAGCTCACGCGCCAGAGACAGCAAAGAGATAGAACATAAAGACAGACACACAGACAGATAAAGGGAAGAGTTACGATCCAAAAATATCGAGGTAAAAGAGTTCAAAGTGTATAGGGGTAAAGAAAATTAAACCTCTATACGGACAAAAACGGTACAAAGGCCACGATTTAGACTAGAATATGCCTTCAAAGATGTCAGCTTGTCTATAAAAAAAGGGAGGAGATGGCGATGGAAGGAGAGGCTGGCTTGGATTGGGTTGTGGATGGATTGATGCAGGTGGGATAAGGCGAAAGTAGAAGCAGAAGAGGAGGACTACAACGACGACGTGGGGAAGACGCCGCGCACACGGCACGGGAAAGGATAGTACTGTACACGAGGAGATACCTGCGTCGTTGTGCCGAATGGCATCTTCACTCTGTTGCTTTGCGATCTTATAATTCACGGTCTGTATTCTACACTACTCCACACTAACACCTCAAAACAACGGCTATAGCGACCCGTGTCTGTGAAAAGTGTGTGTTGATCACACCGCATCCATTCCACGTCGTCTTCGTCGTGTGCGTGCGGTTGGGAAATTCTAGGGGTGGGTAGCAAGTATCACGTGTAAATGTAACACCTATGTCGACCCCATCTAATATGAAAGAACGAAGTTTCATCTACATTGAGACATCGCGTGAGGAGCGAAAAAATGAAAACACAAATGGACGGACGGGAATTACTGAGGGGAAATTGCATCGTGGCATTGGAGCGGCGAAATACAGAAGAAGACAATTTTTGGGAAGGAAAGCGATTCTCGCACCTGACGCCCGCCGCTTCTCCTCACTTAATTCCCACTGTGCGACCAAGCGACACAGAACCGGACCCAAATGAGACACGTATAACCAGTGAACGAAGGGTAAGTCTATGCTCCCCTTGCTAGCAGCTAGACAGTATGTGTGTTGCACGGCCCGCTCTCACCGACATACTGGTGGCAGTCCTGTTCGAGGCAACGCGGGAAGAGAAAAATGATTCGAATCCGTTTGATGCCTCTCTTCGCGCTCAAGCGTGACTTCTCACGACACTGAAGCTCCTGATGATTTGTCCGCGTGAGTAGCTAGTGAGGCGATTTCACAACACCACACACACACTCTCTCTCTCTCTCTGTATATAGACAGCGACACAGAAAAACCAATTTCCCTTTTCTCCACCACCTCCTCATCCTCATTCTCCGCTTCTTGAGAAGAAGATGCAGATTGAAGGTTGAAGGTTAAGGTGAGCCACCTCGTCGAGGGTGGGTGCGGGAAGGCGGAGACAGGAGAGGGTTCAAGTGAGCCAGCGCCACTAGAAAAATGATGCCCGACTGCTTGCGAATTCGACACCCATAACACTTAGTTCGCATAAACCCCGCTCTGTCTGTCGTCTTTACGGGGAGGGAGGGATTGCTTTGCTGATGAAGAGGATTCAATCACTTTCCACTCCGATGCATTTACAATCAGATGTATATTCTCAGACAAGAGATAAATATAAAGAGATTTAACAGCATAGAACGACCTGATAGTTAAAATATGTACACTAGAAGACGGTGAAGTAGCATAAGGAACACACGCGAGATTGAGATGGCGCAGGTCCAAGGATAGCCGGAACTATTACAGGAAATGACCATCAATACCCACCGTTATATATCTATTGATGTAATGCAACTCCTCTATAGAAAGAACCAATCAGTAGCTGCCTATAGCATCGATCAATATCTATTTGCCATTGTAACAGATTTGAACTGTCAACGCGAATACCCGTGAAGCTTGAGGGTTCACAGCCGTTTAACTTTACCAATAGGGCTCTGTTAATAAACAAAAACTACTAAGGATAGTGTAGTGCTCTGCAATGAACACCGATAAATATAGGACAATGCTATGAAACGAACCCTACTAAGGATAGGGCACTGCTGACAAATGAACAATGAACACTACTAATGATATGCCTGCTATGAAATGAACAGTACAAAGGATACGACAATTGTGAAATGAACACTACTAAGGATAGGGAACTGCTATCAAATGAACACTACTAAGGATAGGGCACTGCTGACAAAAGAGCACTAGTAACAATATGCCTCTGCTATGAAATGAACACTACTAACGATATGACTCTGCAATAAAAAGAACACCACTAAGGATAGGACACTGCTGACAAATGAATACTACAAACGATGTGACTCTGCTATGAAATGAACACTACTAAGGATATGACACTGCTGACAAATGAACAGTACAAAGGATAGGACGCAATTCTGAAATGAACACTACTAAGGATAGGGAACTGCTATCAAGCGAACACTACTAAGGATATGGCACTGCTGACAAAAGAGCACTACTAACGATGTGACTCTGCTATGAAATGAACACTACTAAGCATAGGGCACTGCTGACAAATGAGCTCTACTAACGATATGGCACTGCAATGAAATGAACACTACTAAGGTAGAAACACTGCTGACAAATGAGCACTACTAACGATATGACTCTGCTATTAAATGAACACTACTAAGGATAGGCCACTGCTGACAAATAAGCACTACTAATGATATGATTCTGCTATGAAATGAACACTACTAAAGATAGGGCACTGCTGATAAATGAACACTACTAATAATATGACTGCTATGAAATGAAGAGTACTAAGGTTAGGACACGGTTGTGAAATGAACACTACTAAGAATAAGGCACTGTTAATAAGTGAACACTACTAATAATCGGGTACTGTTATGAAGTGAACAATAAATAAGGATAGTTTAATCCTAATAAGTAAACTCTACTGACGATAGCGTACTACTATGAAGTGAACACTATTAAGGATAGGACACTGCTACGAAGTGAACACTACTACTGATAGAGCACTGCTACGAAGTGAACACATTACGTATATGGCACTGGTGTGAAATGAACACGACTGAGGATAAGACAGTGTTATAAAGTGAACACTACTAAGAATAGGGCACCGTTATGAAGTGACAATAACAAAGGATAGTTTATTCCTAGTAAGTAAACACTACTGATAATAGAGCACTTCTATGAAGTGAACACTACTAAGGATAGGTACTGCTACTAAGTGAACACTACTAAGAATAGGCACTGCTACTAAGTGAACACGACTGATGATAAAACTGTGTTATATGAAATGAACATTATTACTGATATGACTCTGCTAAGAAATGAACAGTACTAAGGATATGACACTGTTATTAAGTGAACTCTACTAAGTATAGGACACTGCTGTGAAATGAACACCACTGATGATAGCGTATTGCTATGAAGTGCACACTACTAATGATAGAGCACTGCTACGAAGTAAACACACGAAGTATAGGACACTGTTGTGAAATGAACAATAACTAAGGATAGTTTAATCATAATAAGTAAACACTACTGATGATAGAGTACTACTATGAAGAGAACACTACTAAGGATAGGAACTGCGACTTCATGAACACTACTAATGATATGGCACTGCTACTAAGTGAACACTACTAAGAACATGCACTGCTACTAAGTGAACACTACTAACGATAGGGCACAGGTACCAAGTGAACACTACTAAGGATAGACACTGCTACTAAGTGAACACTACTAAGGATAGGGCACTGCTGTGAAATGAACACGACTGATGATAAGACTGTGTTATATGAAATGAACACTATTAATGATATGACCTGTTAAGGAATGAACAGTATACTAAGGATAAGGTACTTATACCCAGTGAACACAACTAAGGATAGGACACTGCTACAAAGTGAACACTACTAAATACGGCACTGCTGTGAAATGAACACGATTAATAATAAGACAATGTTATATAGTGAACACTACTAAGAATAGGGCACTGTTATGAAGTGAACAAACACTAAGTATAGTTTAATCCTAATAAGTAAACACTACTGACGATAGAGTAAAACTATGAACTGAACACTACTAAGGATAGGCACTGCTACTTAATGAACACTACTAAGGATATGGCACTGTTACTAAGTGAACACTACTAAGGATAGTGTCTGCCACTAAGTGAACAATACTAAGGATAGTTTAATCCTAATAAGTAAACACTACTAAGGATAGAGTACTGCTATGAAGTGAACACTACTAAGGATATGCACTGCTAAGGATAGGCACTGCTACTTAATGAACACTACTCAGGATAGGGCACTGCTACTAAGTGAACACTACTAAGGATAGGGTCTGCTACTAAGTGAACACTACTAAGGATAGTTTAAACACTACTGATGATAGAGTACTGCTATGAAGTGAACACTACTAAGGATAGGGCACTGCTATGAAGTGAAGACTACTAAGGATAGTTTAATCCTAATAAGTAAACACTATTGATGATAGAGTACTGCTATGAAGTGAACTCTACTAAGGATAGGGCACTGCTACTAAGTGAACACTACTAAGGATAGTTTAATCCTAATAAGTAAACACTACTAAGGATAGGGCACTGTTATGAAGTGAACAATAACGAAAGATAGTTTAATCCTATAATAAGTAAACACTACTGATGATAGAGCACTGCTATGAAAAAACACTATTAAGGATATTATATTGATATGAAGTGAACATTACTAACGAATTCTCTCATATAAAAACATGCCGAGCATTTCCAATTTTTTTTATTTATACAATTATAAACTTGATAACAATATTTCCTCATTTCAAACTGCGTACACACTGTTCACTATACTGAGGAAAACACAATCAGTAAAGGAATACCGCTTCATATATTGTCTTCCGCGACCAAATCGATCAAATTTCAAAATGTGCGCCCCATCAAAATATTAGGAAAATTGTTTGTTAAAAAACAATATGTTCGAATTATACGATCAGTCACAAAGCTTCCTCAATTGCCGACATCAGGGCTGTCAGCCGGCTTCATTTTGAAGCTGCGAGGCGTTGTGTTACGTCTTGTTTCTCTTATAGCGACATTAATCAGTTATTCGACACTTGTCGTTGTCATATAACATATACCTCTCATACCCCGCCATTCATATACGTATACATGACAGTAAAAAACCCAATATTTTTCTCCAGAATAGTTCCAAAAATAAAACAGTGGAGCAATCGCCCAGAACAAATTAAGGCTGGCTAAGATTTGAAAGCTGCTTCACCAGATCAGCATAAGTCACCAAAGATGTTTTGGACCCCAATGAGGCCAAATGAAATTATGGATGGATACAATCAGTACTATCATGATTTCCCACAAACAACGATCGAAAGCACTATCTATATACGTTAGAGAAAGTATACAATGGATTGATTTTTTGCAGTTTAACATGAGAAAGGCCACATTGAAAGATAAGTATAACCGATTGACTGGAGCACCAGCAATACTATCAGAGGAGATTCGTGCCTTTTGTAATGGAGTTCGCTGAAATCGATTTATCCTGTGTCTTTTGACAACGGATTCTTTCTTGCAATAAATTCAGAAATATGAATGAAGTGTGTGATTTTCTTAACTCAAATAAAACATTTTCGTTTACAATCTTTTATAATTTAGACCCAGCAAAGTATAAAATAGTTTTTACTTCAATTAATAGACAAAAAGAAAGAAGTGTACACAAATAGAGAAAAGAATGATCAAAGAGAAAAAATTTAGAATATAAAGATAAAAAATAAAAATACATCAGTTAAATACGAAATAATCTGATAAAAAGAGCAGTACTCGGTATCTGATTGAATTGACTAGCTGAAAAGCAACACTATTTAGGATATCGATTAAGCCAGAACTTAGATTAACTAGTCTGTTCGAGAAGTGTTTAATAAAAGTAGATTCCATGACACGTCTAATTTTGAAGTCTTTACAATGAAATAATATGGACGAATCATCGAAATTTTTAAAAATTCCATTACACTTATTGAATGGTCTAGTAGCATATTCATGCTCCATAATACAAGAGGTAATGCTGCGGCCAGTCTCACCAACATAAGATTTATCACAGTCCTTACCAGGAATCTTATAAACACCAGTCGAACAATCTGTATTGGGAGAGTTAAACCCCAAATTTGATTCAAGACTATTGGGATATACAAAAACAATAGAACAATTGAAAGAACGCGCTAGTTGGAGGTTAGAAGCAGGAGTATAAAGAATAGGAACGAAAGAAAACAAAATCTTTTGAGGAAGAAGAGCTAGTTTGGGTATTGGCCTATATATATAATAAGACTGGCGAGCACGAGAAAGAGCCTTCTGGAGAATGTTTAGGATACCCTAGATTAGAAAAAGAATGAAAATTGCTGACATTTTGATAAATATTTGAGTAGTGTAATAATGTTTAGTAGTACTCGTTTGGAGCATAATCGTTTCTGGAAAATAACGTCATGTATCCATAATCTTGTAGATTCTGAAAAAATGTATGAACGTTTAAAAAGTGACTTAAAATATACGGAAATCGGAAATCTAATAAAGAAAGATGGAGGGGTGAGATGACCAAGCAGCCGTGGTACTGTATATTAGTGGTTGCGAGGTCTTCCCTAAAAAGATTCATCCCCGCCCACTTTGAAATATGAAAACAACTCGCAACTTCGGCTGGTGACTATGTGATAGTTCCACAGGCTTTTAGAAGCGATCGAATTGCAGAAAACTTGAGTTCGGTGTGGTCATCTGATGACCTGTGCACCGCCCCCTTGCTCCCCTCACCAGCAGGTAGGGTGCTGGGATGGGAGGAGAGGGAGGAAGGGAATTTTCCCAGCTCCCCATGGACTCTGATCCCATTTGGCTATCTGAGAGCCGGGATTAGGCGTGCTCGCCGGGTGTAGGTCCATCCCCATCATTTCACGCAGCACTGATTCTCCTGTTCGTCCTCCGTCGTCGTGAGAAGATACGACGGGAAAGAGCGCAGATGGAAGCGATGCCCCAGCAAATTTGCCACTACTACTAGCACCAACTTACTTACTACCTATACACACGATTAGCGAAGTGTGTGTAGGCTGCACGCAACTTTCTCCCAATGATTAGAGAAGGTGAAGGAGGAGGCTGGACGAAAAGGGAAAGCTGTCAGATGAACCTCTGGCCACTCACGTCAGCTATTCCGCCACACTGAACGCCCTAATTAGAGCGCTGTGGTCTCCTGGTGACAGATTAGCTGGCCTCACTGTTAGAAAGTGTTGAGAGGTTGAGAAGGCGGGGCGGGAACATCAGGTGGAAACTGATCAAATGTGCAGAAATACAAGGTTGTCATAGTAGATTTGTCCATCTCGAAAACCCGGAGACTTCTTGCCTCTCCCACACGCCAATCATGTCGGCGTTTAATATGGATGTTATCACCCTAATTTGGTCACAAACAATATTCTCGATACACATATTAATTTTTGTCTTTGGACGGACTCTGAGGAATAGGCAAAGATCGCATCTGGATTCACTAGGGGGACCAAATGAGCAAAGTGCGGTAGCATCTGGGGTGGCACTGCCATGACCTTAAAAATTCTAAATTTGACTTTTATTCGAGGAGAGCTTTTCACACCACCATGGTAGCTACGATGGTGCGATCACTGGGAAACCTTGACTATGACTTGGCCAGTAAAATTCTGCGTCGAATGGTGCCTTAGTCGGGGCGATAGCGTTAAAAATGAAGAAGATAAAAACCCACACACATAGCAAACACCTATTTATAAGTAGATATATGAACGTCTTACCGTTCTTTAATGACCCCTCTCTATATACTGGATAGCAAATAGGACCTTTTACCACTCTACATATAGGGAGGGCCCCTAAACAATGTGACAGGTTGAAATTCATCGATGTCACCCGCCGCCTGGATACGCCCCTGCCCGTGGGAATAATCCTTAAAAACTCTATAGATTATGGCGGCCATGTTTGTTATCCATTTTAACTTGTGTATATCTTTCATGCGTGTATTTGTTTTGCATTTTGGAGTCTAATTTGTATATAGGGAATTTCGAGCTATAGGTTAAGCAGTTATTATTGTTTTGCAAAATTTTAAAAAATGCACAGTACATACTTTATACGACGCACGTTCGCGCGCAATAAACAAATAATGCTTCTCTGTCTTCCTTTCCTCCAGAAAAGCTGGCTGGTAGTTTTTTTTTCTATTCTGCTGTTATTCCTATACTCAGATAACCGCCTAGGATTAATGCATGCAGATGCGGTGAAACTAGGGAAAATAAATTGTTGAATTCTTCTCCGATTTGATTCTCCGCACACACTGCATACTCAGTTAAATAGTGGAAAGAAAGTAGACATTTATTTTAGTGGAAGCGCCATCTTCCCTTGCCTATATTCACCTACATTGTATAGCTCTGGTAGCCTGCCTATACTTGCCCGGGAGAGGTGGGACGGCGGGGGGGGGGGGGGTTGAGGGAGATAATTCCCCAACTACAATTAGGCAAAGATAAAACACATCTTTTCTCCCTAAAATTCCCCCTGCTGGCTGCACGAGCAAGCGCGCGAGAGAGCGAGTTCCGTTTCGCCCATCGTCGAAGCTGGGAGGAGGCAACTCCAACTCGCATACTGCATAAGCTAGAGCTAGACACAGCAGTGCACAGTCCTGGACATCAAAGAACTCTACTGCAATGATGGGAGTGTGCATGGGAGACAGAGATGCGCGCTTACTGCGCGGGGAAAGACAGATTGGGAGGGGGGAGCAGAAAGGGGAAATATTATTTCAAAATCCTTCCTCCACGCACTGCTGCCGAACCCAAACGGATCGAGCAGGAAGCAGACAGCAGTCCCTTTGATATCACTTTCTCCTCTTTCCTCTTGTTCCTGTCGTCTTGGTCTGCGCTCTTGGGACGGGGCAGGGGCCCCCCTCCCTCTGTTTTTTCAAAGAGACGTGCATCTCTAATATGCCTGGAGGACCAACCCCAGCATATCTAGAGTCCTCTCTTCTGAGCGCGCATCTAATTATGCCCCAGAGAAGCAGAAGAAGGTGAGGTCGCCCCGGCTATGCTCGCGTTTCGTGCATGCGGACTATGCATATGGCAGACATGACACAATTATGAAATCTAAAAGGAAGTGAAGCGAGGAGGGAAGCGTTTGAGCACGCGGAGCACATCCGATGCTGCTTTGATCTGCGCAGCAGTGTCGTCTGCACATATATCTGCTCACGAGGACTGCCTCCCCTTAGAATAACGTGCCCCACACGTACAGATCTGTCGAGGGCGAAAGGGGGAAAATAAATACAATTTTTGCTCGACTTAGCCACCACTTCGGACACGTTTGGAATTTTTTTCGGCGGGGGATTTAATTACTCCTCCTGCTACAATGTAGTTAGTGGTGCCTCGGACGCGTATTTCCCCTAGTTCCCCACCCCCCGCCCCCCGAGTCCCATAATTAATCGGTTTCCCCAAAAGACACTGCTGTCCGTCCCTTCAGCGCGGGTCACTATAATTCAGTTATGTCGTTCGGACAAGTCTCATCTCATCAATTTGGTTGGATGATCCTTTGATCTGAACATCTAGTCAGACAGACAAACAGGGCGAGCACATGGCGTATATGAATACCTGACCACTCTGCACAGAGAGTGGAGCTACCAGGGGGTTGCGGGGATGGAGCATGCAGGCAGAAGAAGCTCCGGAAGAAACATATTGTAGAAGCAGCACAACACCCTATACGCGTTAAAAGCTTTTCCGTTTGAAGATTGCACGATGTCTCTCAGTGGGAACTCCTGGGAGGAAAGCGGAAGACAACTCACACACACAGACACCATATATAGTCTTGGAGAATAATGGGTACTAAGCTGGTTAATACATGTGCTCACTCAGCAGAAAGATGGGGAGAAACAGAAAGGGGGAGAGAGAGAGAGAAGGGAACGGAAATTATCTGAAGCTGAAACAGTTGACGCATTTGTTGTCGTTTCCGTCTTCCCGAGTTTAGCCTTATCTCAACCACCCACTCCCATCAGTCGTTTGGAGCAAATGGACCGGCAGATTAACAGGAATTGCAAATACAATATATACTGCATATTAGCTTAGCAGATAGAGTGCAGTTTTGCACAATCTCTGCTCCCCTTTTTTTGCGTATATATACAGTACACTTGGCTTAGAATGAATAGGGTGGGATATTTATCAAATATTTATTTAAAGACTGATTATTAGTGATTAGGCGGGCAGGAAAGATCCCGAAGGACAAGACGCAAGACGAGCGGCCGTATATACTGTAGATAGCTGAATTATCCAGAAGGTTAAGAATGAATAAATTATAGAGAGAAAGTAGACATTTCTAATTTCCTATAAAATAATCCCGTTTACACTTAATTACAATGCATTAAATCGGGACGGGGTGGATGCTTACCCGATGGGAATCACTCCCTCCAAAAGGTTACCGTATATGAAATGTAAAACAAATACGAGAACAAGAATATGCTTAAGGATTGAAAATTTTAAACTGTCATTTAAATAGGACAATTTATCGGGAGTTTTATTTGTGATGAAGCAACATTTAAAGTGGATGGTTTGGTAAATCGGCAAAATTATATACTGTTTATTATATACAGTATGGTTTAATTGATATTATCACATGTGTTGGTCTACTTGTTTGTGAACAAAATGTTAGTGCTAAAAATACTTAGAAATGTTTGTCCTATATACGCTTTTCTCAGGATCATTTTCCCTGAATTATATTTTTCTTCCAGATATCAAAGGTCCACTTTTATAAAACGTAATATGAGAATGTGATACATTAGCAATTTTGTACTGTTCCGAGCGAATATATAGGGAAGTTAACTTTTTGTCGTCCAAAATAAATTCTGAAACAATGTCGCTATTTATAGTTTATTCATATCATATACGAGCGAATAATATCATTGTACACATCCGGTTATGTATATAGAAGCATACATCTTTTTATCTTAAATATAGAAAAACAAATATGTATTAAATTACAGCCGAGAATATATAGTCATCATCATCATCTTCCCTTTAACCTGCTTCAAGCAGGGTCGGGGAGACAAGTGAAACACAGTTTATAAACACAGTCACAAAGTTTACTGAATAAAAAGTCTCCAGGCCTTTCAGTCCTTCGCCAGATCCTTCGCCATTCTGCAGTCTGTTGCCTTTGGTATACCAGGTCCCGCATTATCGTGTCCATCCAACGCGTCTTGGGTCTTCTTTGCCTTCTTCTTCCGTCCACTTCTTCTTCCATGCTCATCCAGGGCAATCGCGACTCCTCCATTCTGGCTACGTGGCCGAACCACTGCAGCCTCTGGTACCTCAATTCTTCTTTGAGCGGTTTCAAACTTCGTTTTTGCCACATGGTCTCCAGTCGGGCTTTATCGATCAGTCGTTTTCCAAAGATTTTTCTTACATAGTTGTTGTCCATCACTTCCAGTCTGTGCTCGTCCTTCTTCTTCATGTTTAGAGTCTCCCTCCCATACAACATGCAGGATCTCACATACATCTTGTACACACTCCCTTTGATCTTGTTGCTGATCTTTTTGTCCCATATGATGGGGCCATTATTGTTCACGCCCCTGTCTCAGCCTTTCTCCTGTGGCTCACCTCTGGTGCTGCTTCTCCATTCCAACTGACTCTCGATCCCAGGTATACACAAAACTATCCTTCTCGTTTAGCTTTACGTTTTCCAGCTTCACTATACCATAGGGTCTCTTTTCTCTCTGCTGAATCGTATTACTTCAGTCTTTTTAATATACTTACCTTCAGTCCATGGTCACCAAAGGTGGTGTTCCATGCTTGTAGCCTGTCTCTCAGCTCTTCCTCACTTCTAGCCCCCACAGCCAAGTCGTCCGCATGCATTATCTTATTCACCGAGCTTCCAACCTCCATCTGCCTGCTCACATATTCATGACCAGCACGAACAGGATAGAACTTAAGCACTCCCTTGGCGAAGTCCGATTGTCACTTCAAATGCTTCGGACATACCGTGCGGCGTTTCCACTTTTGCTTGCCCCTGCTCGTACATGCCTTCTACCATCAGGACTTCCGCCTCTTTCACTTCAAACCACCGGAGAACCGTCATCACTAATTCCCTTGGGACCGTATCGCATGCCTTCATGAGATCTACGAATCCCACATCCAGCTCTTGCCCAAACTCAAAGGGGCCTTTTGATTCGTATAATGTAGTATAATGTGTAAATCACTGATACAAGTACTCTATATATTGTTTGGAGTTCTACATCTGTAGACAAACACTGTATGCAGTGATAACAAATCATGACAGAACAATATAAAATGCCAAAAGTGTTCCAAATTTCACAAATTAGTCCGTGAAAAAATAGACTTATTTGCTTATAATGGCATCACATGATTGCTTGAGATCTTTCTGCTTCACACGAGTCTTGATTTTATACAAAGCTCTCTGGAATTTCCTGTCACACTATGACATTCCCTGATATTTCCCTGATTTCAAGACAAAACAGTCACATTACCTGATTCCCCCTGATTTTGAGGGATTTTTGAAAATTTCCTGAGTTTTCCTTGTAAAGAGAAACAGAGTGAAAAAGCAAGCATGAGAGAGAAAGCGCCAAGAGAGATCAAAAGAACAAGAGAGGGAGTAAAGAGAAACAGAGTGGAAAAGCAAGCATGAGAGAGAAAGAGCCAAGAGAGATCAAAAGAACAAGAGAGGGAGTAAAGAGAAAGAGAGTGGAAAAGCAAGCATGAGAGAGAAAGCAAGAGAGAGCGCAAATGGAGACAAGTACCAGATAAAAAATAGGCAAATGGGGAGTATACGATAAAATTCAGACATTTTTCATTGTCACAGACTTTCAGAAAATTAGTAGTTTATTCTGCGTGAGAGAATGTTATAGTAGTAGAACTACAGTATATAAGAGAGCGGTCTATGCAATTTTCTCGGAAGTCTTAATTGTTCGAACATTAACAAATGTTTAAAACTTAGTTCTATTATATCGTAATAGAAAAAAGCAAAAATATTTTTTACAAATTTGAACAACATTATCAGACTGTTTTATATAGATGTTTTCCTATAAATGAGAACAGATTTCAGTCTTTTCCGTTTATGTCACATTTTAGTAATATTAAAGTATCTATAATTACTTTGATTATAAAGTAAAAGCAAAATTCCCACGCGAGCTCAAAGGTCGAATGAAGCTTCCGGGCTCACTATCTCCAAGTGTTTTGCGAGAATTAGAGTGTGAATAGTGTGGTGTTATACGTATATCCGGTTATAGTCAAACTAAAAAACTGCAAATTTCCCCTTCCCATACAGCACAGCCATTATAGAGCCTGTGGCAATTACATATGCTCTTGCAATATACAGTGTAGGTGAACACAAACCTTTGCATCCACTTCAACTCCTAATTCTCTCTTATGTCAAAAGTATCTGTTTGATTTCGGCATCAAAGAATCCCCTTTCGTCAGTCTTCTTTTGTATGTAATCCGACATTCTCGACTCACTACAATACATTCGAATATTTGTTGAAGTCGTGCTTGTAAAATATTTCCATGTTTATCTTTAGCAGAACTCTAAAATATGTCTGTCTGTCCGTTATGTTCAAAGTCGATTTTCTCAGGAATTTCAGATCGGTTCCAGTTGAAGCTTGGTGTGAACATAATTAACCCTATCCTACCCGGGGGGCCGCGCTCTTTTGTTTTTACTGGCGTTTTTTTATTACACCCCACTTACCGGAAACCCACTTAGCGGAAACCCACTTAGCGGAAAACCCACTTAGCGGAAACCCACTTACC
Source organism: Nematoplana nigrocapitula (assembly GCA_032274565.1). Lineage (NCBI taxonomy): Eukaryota > Metazoa > Platyhelminthes > Proseriata > Nematoplanidae > Nematoplana > Nematoplana nigrocapitula. Next base: position 61 of record JAUYWV010090199.1, on the reverse strand, counting down.
GGAAACCCACTTACCGGAAAACCATCAGAGCCGCCGTCAGAGCAGCTGGCTCCGTTCTTCC
>JAUYWV010090188.1:2944-15018 GCA_032274565.1 Nematoplana nigrocapitula | reverse complement strand
CTTTGTTGATAATGGGCAGGAATGTCTTTCGACACTGTTCCGAGCCATCGTCCTCCACAGCACCAGTGTCTGTAAATTATTTAGCATCACTCTTGCTTTTTATACCCTTGTCCGCACATGCTGCACGCTTAATTTCTACCGGAAAAATTTGTAAATTCTGCCAAATAAAAACTTAATTTGAATAATTTCCTGTCTTTCATCAGAGCACTGGTAGAAAGTGCACATACAATTTGCGGAGGGCGTATGGACATTTGGTCGTTATGAAATCATTTAAGTCTGTCAAAGATCAATATAGAATGTACCAGATTGCCTATGGTAACTCGATCAACTGCTGTATATAACTTTAAAGAGACGAAAGTTTTTCGACTATTGAATAACGAATTGAAGCAGTAAATTCTTCTCCCTCTGAAAAATCTTTCGTCGAAGCGATGATGACCGCTCACGAAGGGAGGGGGACTGAGTAGTCAAGATGCAGCTGCGCTTGGGGGGGATAATAGGCCTCTAATTGCTACTATTCCCATCCCAAGCCCTGGTCGACTGGGGCTCCAATACGCGCTAATGAGTCTCACTCGTATATATACGAGCTGGGACTGCGGTTATAATATGTGTGTAGACTTTGCATGGGTGCGAGAGTTTGCAATTTCCCGCTATCACTAGTGACCTAGGGGAACGATTGGTCGTTTTCAGCGGCGGGTCGGACCCGACCCATTTTCGATGCTCGAACGCCCCGGGAATCTCCAAGGCGAGACGAGGGATGAGACCAAGCTGGGCGGTTTTGGACTTTTGACTTTAACAATTACTCAATTGCCTTCCCTGGCCTTCCCTGCATGGTTGGGCTCAAGTCAATTAACTCTAATTTCTCTGTCAACTCCTCTGCCTCTGTCAACTATAGTACCAAAACTATTTAGGAAAACAATTTTCATATTGTTCCCTCAACGTATTTATACATAAACACTAGAGACAACGTTATAATTTGCGGCCGCAAGAGACGGGTCTTCTAAATTTGTTCTTTTAATAATTGTTTGTGTTGTTTGTGTTGTTTGGCTTGTGTAGATGCATTCGTGTCGTGAGGGCCCCCTTTTCTATTTGTCTCGCGGTAGAAATGACGAGCCCAGTCTGCGACTTACTGTGATGTATAATGATCCTCTTGCTGGAAACTTCAATTTCTCTACATTCTCTCCCTATTCTATACATCTGCTGTATCTATGTACAGTGTCCTTCTATAATACTTCCACAAATCTCGATCCTTGGAGGTTTTCAACACAGTCAAGCTTTCCTTCCGTTCCTCTGGTACTTGCACCTGCATCCATTTTCTAATACTTTTCATGCATGTTAGACGAGGTCGTCCTCTTCCTCTTTTCCCATCAAACATGCCTGATGTTATAATTTCTTCTAGTCCCTCTTTCCTCATAACATGAACCAGGAATACGAGCTGCCCTTTTCCTTATCAACTTTCTTTCTTCTCCTGCTCTATTTAGGACTTTTTCATTTGAAATGTGGTCTATACCCAGGATATTCTGAGCATTCTTTGCAGAAAACACATTTCAATGACTTCAAGCCGGCTTTCCATCTGTGATGATATCGACCAACATTCACTTCCACATAAGTTAAAATGAAGTAGACATAACAGCGTAGAGAATTATTTTCCTTGTTCCAATCGTCATCTTCCTATCTCTCAATACTCTCTCAATCTTCCGAAATAAATGCTTTGACATGCTGATCTGCTGATCCTTCTCTTGATTTCCGAGTCACATTTGCCATCTGCAGTGAGCAACCTTCCTATACGTATAGTTGAAAGATTTCATCAATCTTTAGCTGACACTTCTGGTCCTTTTGCTTGCTTATCACCATACATTCTGACTTTTTGCAATTGATAGTAGGGCCCTTCCTCTTACTCTCTTCAACTAATTTGTCGAGAAGACGCTGTAGTTTTTCATCAGACTGAGCTATCAGTACGGCATCAAATCTGCGTAACGTAAAAGTTGTTTATTATTTTCAGTCTTGACTTTTTCCTTCCCCATGCACGGAATTCATCACCTGTGTGTATACAGTTATCAAATGATACTGATACAGATTTATTTATAAAAGATCACGAGTATTGGCATATATGCAATCATCGATTTTCAACTTGGTCAATAAATCGACAGACTGCGCCTGAGAAAGAAATTTAGTTATAAATCTGTCAGACCCAGAGAATGGGTTTCATGCGGTTCCAGTTTGAATATATGAAAAGAGACAACTGTACCCATTGGCATTTGGCGTAGCCAGAAAGTTATCGAGGGGGGTCCAGATAAAAAGGCTCATTTACCCCATATGTATAGGCGCGAGAGTGAAATTGCCTTGTTTTATCTAGTGTAACTTTATTATCAAAATAGGCGCCACTATAGTAAATTAGGCGCCCAAATCTCTGAAGGGGGGGGGGGTCCGGACCTGGTACCTACACTAACTATACAATACAGTCAGTACATAGATTATTTTTATTGACAAATCGCCTCATTGTCTGCCCGCGCGTACAAAACACGCAGCCGCGGCTGTCAATTCAATTGTGTATCTGTGTGAATGCGAATGAATGAATGACTGAAAGACACAGAAAGACAGAATGGAGAGAAAAGAATTTGTGCACTAAAATGTCATAGAGGAGAAGGGAGTGCCCGCCGGAATCAATAGGACAATTGTTCCGCGATTGAAAAGGAAGCCGAAAACCAATTGTTCCGAAATTCAATGCCCGTTATTGTGTTAGACTATGTAGAGAGAGACAGAGTGGACTATCTCCACAGCACACCCATCATCGGAATCAGTCAATGCAACACCACAACTTCAAGCACGACCCTCTTCACTTCGCATCGAGAGAGATGAAGATAGCTTCGTAATCGCGGAGAGAAGAGCCAGGAAAGCAGAAGATGCAATGATGTTTTGTAGCTTGGTAATACGATCCTAGACGCCATAGCTCGGATGCTCTAGTTTGAAAAGCAACCAATCTCCCCGACTCCAGAAACCTCGCTTCAACAGTCAGCAAAATTGACGGAGGAATTAAGATACTGTGTTATCCTCTGCATGGAATTATCGCATAACAAAAATGATGATACAGCGGCGAGGTACTGCATATAAAGTGCAGAAGAGTAGAAGACTGCACGATGTCTTCGTGTGGTGTGATGATGACTTGAAGGAATTGTGGGTGTTCATCTAAGACCTAATGGGAAGAATGAAGAAGGTGATGTACGGCCGGAGCAGGTGTTTGTATAGAGCAACTCAGATCGGGGCACTGCATGAAGGCAACATATACTACAAGAAAAGGATTGGGTTGGTGCAAGATGGAAGACGTGAGAAGTAGCAGAGTAAGGGGAGAGATGTAGTTCAAGATGGAGCAACTTGGGAACGACGAGACGGTCTTAGTAGTGTTCTTCCGGAAGGTCGATCCCCAATGACTGACTTGATGGGAGTACGACGCCGCAACGACGACGACAACCAATATTGGTAAGATCAAAACCCCATTTTTCTGTTTGTTTTATAACTTTTTGTTTTTAAGAACCCACCATTTCACAAAAATAGAGGTAAGTAACTTATACAGTAGAATATAGTTACACACTGTGAGTTACTTGGAATATACTTTAAGTACCTACCCACTGCAGATTTAGGCGACGGTTAATCGATAACTTTCAGAGAAATGCTAACTATTGTTCATATGGAAGATGGAATGAATGAATTCACCGTACCACCCTGAACCACGAGCGGTTTTAGTTAGTGAAAACGTTTTATTGTGCTTTCTATTGCGTGTTAGGCTGGAGCTTCTAAACTTTCATTTCTGGTTAGTTCAATCATTGCGTAAATACATTGTATCTGAGTGAGTTAGTTGTGGTATTTCATCCGTGTAAAGAGAGCTGTCAACTCCAACTGCCTAGCCTGCCTGGTTGAGTCTCTGCTCAAACTGCTTCACCCACCCCACCCCATCTTCGAGTCTCGTCGCTGATTGGCTAGCCGACAATATGACCCTGTGATAACTGCCAATCGGAGTGGAGTATTGTCTTCTGCTCTCGGTGGGTGGGTCTGAGTTGTTGGTACGTAGAATTACCAACAGCCATCAGTTAAGCTAGCTCCGCATTGTGGGCTTTCCTCAGGCCACCTCCCCGCTCGCTGTAAGTCTACTTACTATTTATCTCTTTCACTGCTCTATTCAACTCATTCATTCATTCAACTATAGACGCTTGCGCATACAAACAGAACACCACTTGTCTATTGTCTGCCAAAAGAATAGCCCCCATTCAAAGTCAGAAGAAAAGCCCTTTTCATTATTTGAGAATCATTTTAAAAACAGACACACACACATGGAACTCACTGACTATCATCATCAGCAATTGGATTTGAGTAAACATGGCGCCGAAACGATCGAAGTCAGCTCTGCTGTTGGATCGGCACAGACTTACGTCAACATCAACCACATTGGTCTTATCCATCAACACCCTCATCATCATCATCAGTCGCCGGCCTCCCAACACCAACAGATGGTGGTCACCAGCGCGACAACGGCCCACTCCCCCGGTCCGGGGGGCGCCCTGCCTGCCTCAACTCCCACCGATTACAGTCTCCAACATCAACAACAACAGATGCTCCAGCATCAGCAATACATTCAAGTTCAAAATGAACAGGTAGCCGCTTATCAATTGGCTTTGGCTCATCATCATCAACAACAACAACAACAACAGCAGCAGGAGTTGTCGCCTTCCAATTCCGTTGGTGGAGGCCAGACGCAGCAGCCAAGGCAACCCAGTCTTATGGGGCCGCCATCTTCAAGGAGTCCTCCCAACTCTCCGGGCAGTTCAGCGGTGTCTGGTGAGGAGATGGACGACTCTACAGCCAATACAACCACCACCACCACCACCACCACGACTCCCAATACGTCCAATACGTCGATCAGCTCAGTAAATCCGGTAAGTGCCGCGACGTTTTCTTGCTCAGAATCTCAGAGCAGCATTATATCTGATAATCCTCTTGACAACTTAGAAAAACAGGAACGTAGCAGGAGATGGGTTGACCCCATACGCGCTCAAATTTTAGAAAGTGTCAATTTTATTCTTACTGCATGCGCGCCTATTTTATAGCTTTCTTCGGACAGAGGCTAATTTTCCTCTCTAACTTTAGTCAAATTCTTTCTCAACATCGTCTAGTCTCCTAAATATCCTCTAGTTCTTCTTTCAGAACATCACCTAGTTATTTCGGCGATTCTGTAGTTTAGCGTCCCAAATTATTATTATTATACGGTCGTATAATCCACCGTATAAACAACCGTATAAGAATGACCTTGAAGGGATATCTTTAAGAGTTACGTTGAAAGAAATGTTAGCATATCTTTCATGGACTACTGTATATGCATTTGTTTAATTGTTTCCATTTGTCGCAACGCTCTCCTAGTTTTCTGTAATGGTTGGATTGTGTTTATCGTTTTTAATTGTTGTTTATACGGTTGGCTATACGGTTGTACGGTTAGTTTTACTTTTTAATTTGGGACGCTGAACTACGGAATAGCCGTTATTTCAACACCGTCGACTCTAGTTCTTCTCTGGGAGCATCGCTTGTTTTTTTAACACCGTCTTGTAATGCAGAGTTTGAGCTGCCCACCACTTCTCTTCCATATTAGCTTTCGAAAGATATACACTGGCCGTAGCTTAGAACAATATCACCCATACGCCATGTAAAAAATATGGCCGCTTATATACGTAGTTTGCAGTCAAAAGTGGTTAGATGGATAAGTGCTGTATCAACCGCCTTATCGATTTTTAAAGAAGTTGTACAAATTGTACGGTGGATGTTTGCTGGCTGACTCCAATAATCCTCTTCTGTCCCAGCTGTTTGACTCCCTGTTTTCAGTTGTACTGGTGCTACTTTAACAATCGATCCTTTAATCTCACTAATTAAGTAAAATATGAAAATCGTGGACCAGAAAGATTGTCAGGTTTCGTTCAAGTCACTTTGTATGCATAGACAACTAGAAATGAGTGGGTGCCTGAGAAACAGAGTAAAATAAATTGACAGAAATCAAGACAAAATGAGAGTGAGCAAGAGAGAGAGAGAGAGATAATGAGAGTGAGAAAAATGATATTGAGAGTGAGCAAGAGAGAGAGAGAGAATGAGTGATAGAAACAGAATGATAGTGAGCAAGAGAAAATGAGAGAAAGAGAATGAGAGTGAGAAAAACATAATGAAAGTGAGCAAAAGAAAATGAGAGTGTGCAAGAGAGAAAGAGAGTAAGAAAAATGATTAGGAGAGTGTGAGAGAGAATGAGATTTAGCAAGAGAGAATGAGAGTGGGAAAAGAGAGAATGGGAGTGATAGAAACAGAGAATGAGTGTGATAGAAACATAGAATGAGAGTGAGCAAGAGAGAGAATGAGCGTGAGAAAAGTGATACTGACAGTAAGCAAGAGAGAGAGAATGAGAGTGAGAAAAGAGAGATTGAGAGTGATCAAGAGAGAGAGAGAGATTGAATGAGAGGGAGCAAGAGAGAGAGAGAGAGTGAAAGAGAGAGAATGAGAGTGTGCAAGAGAGGGAATGAGAGTGAGAAAAATGATAATGAGAGTGAGAAAATGATAATGAAAGTGAGTAAGAGAGAGAGGGGGAGAATGAGAGTGAGCAAGAGAGAGAAAGAGAGTTAGTAAAATGATATTGAGAGTGAGCAAGAGAGAGAGAGAGAGAGAATGAGAGGAGTGATCAAGAGAGAAAAAGAGAGTGAGAAAAATGATATTGAGAGTGAGCAAGAGAGAGAAAGAGTGAGAAAAATGATAATGAGAGTGAGCAAGAGAGAGAGAGAGAGTGAATGTGAGTGAGCAAGAGAGATAATTAGATTGAGAAAAATGATAATGAGAGTGAGCAAGAGAGTGAAAAAGTGATAATGAGAGTGAGCAAGAGAGAGAATGAGAGTGGGAAAAAAAGATTGAGAGTGGGTAAAGAGAGACTGGGAGTGATCAAGAGAGAGAGAGAGAGAGAGTGAGCAAGAGAGAGAATTAGATTGAGAAAAATGATAATGAAAGTGAGCAAGAGAGTGAAAAAATGATAATGAGAGTGAGCAAGAGAGAGAAAATGAGAGTGAGCAAGAGAGAGACAATGAGAGTGGGAAAAAAAGATTGAGAGTGGGAAAAGAGAGAATGAGAGTGATAGAAACAGAAAATGAGAGTTAGAAAAAAGATAATGAGAGAAAAGAGAGGGAGAGAGAATGAAAGTAAGAAAAATGATAATGGGTGGATATGAGTGTTGGAAAAGAAAGAGAGTGCGATAAAGAGAGAATGAGCGTCAGAAAAGAGAGTGTGTGGAATGTAATTGTATCAGAGACTGTGTGAGAGAGGATGGAGATAGGGAGAGAGACATGGATAAAAGAGGACTGACGTAGGAGGTTGCTATGCGAAGCAATGAAATATTGGAAACCGGTGTATAGCTTACACGATGCCGAAAGAAAAACTGGATGTGGACGGCACTGTACATATGGAGTGTGAGTAATAACATGAAAAATCAATAATTGAGCTCACAGTGAAGACCACAAGGTGGAAAAACAAACAATTTTAAAGAGGTGCTCACAGAGCCTTTGCGCTGAGGAAGAGAAGACAAAGTTTGAGAAGTGGTTGTTAGTCGAAAAGTGGTCCAAGAGCAGAGTTACTGGTTCGAGCATGTCAAAGCAGCACCAGTCAGCTAAAGTTACAATAGTTTCCTGTTGGTCAAAGTTCTTTTCTTGTTGAAGCCTAGAGGTCCACCAAAAGTACGCAATCTTTTTTCTTTTGGTTTCTAATGTTTTATACTATGGATGATGCAAATTTACCCTGCGCGTCACTGACATTAATTTATCTTCTCTCTCTTTTGCTCTCTCTCACTCTCTCGCTGTCACTCAGGCTCTCTCTCTCTCTCGCTGTCACTCAGGCTCTCTCTCTCAATCACGGTCACGCTCTTTCTCGTACTCGTTCTCTGTATCGCATACTTTCACTCTCCCTCTCTATCTCTTTCACGATTTCTGTCTCTCGCTCGCTCTCTCACGCTCTCACACACACTCACTTTCTCTCTTTCGCTCTCTCTCTCGCTTTCTCGCTCTCGCTTTCTCGCTCTCACTCGCTCACACACATTCTCTCTTTTTTGTTCTCTCGCGCGCTCTCACGCTTACTCTCTCTCTCACACACACACGCTCCCTCTCCCTCCCTCTCTCTCTCACACACACGCACGCTCCCTCTCCCTCTCTCTCTCTCTCTCTCTCACACACACACACACTTTCGCTCTCACATACTTTCTCTTTTTCACTCTCTCTCTCTATCGCTCTCTGTCTCTCACGCTCTCAATCTCACTCTCTCTCTCACACGCTCTCTTTTGCTCTCCGTCAAGCTCACTCTCTCTACCTCTCACTCTTTTTCGCTCTCTCTCCCTCTCTCATTCCCCCATCTCTCTTTTTTTCACACACACACACTCTCTCTCTCTCTCCCTCCACTTATTTTAATAATTTTATTTATTTATTTCTCTATCTGACTGTAGATATGTGACCGCTCAAATCCCGTATGGAAGCGGTCAGCCCGTATAGGATTTATAAAACATTTTTCTATATAAAATTTGTGGGGAATTGTTCACCAGATTGATTTGAATGATTTATGTAAAACTGATTTGATGATACGTGGCAAAACAAATGTACGCCTACACTAACATTTTCCAATACGCCAGGGAATTTCCTTTTTGGACAAATATTCTACATGATATTCGCGCTTGGCTTTCCCCCAAAACACTTTGTTGTATTTAAATGTGCCCGAATAAGCAAAGAACAGTTAGTTAAAAAGTTATTTTATAGAGTTTAAATACGAGCAGATGTGTTACCAGTTTCACTCGGGAATTTTCTGAAATGTGGAAAAGGTTTTCGTAAAAATAAAAGTTGTCTAATTTTTTAAAATTAATAAATATAATCTAACTTATTGCAAAAGTTTAGCATTATCTATAATCTTAAACAAATGTCCTATCGGTTCACGACAGCCATCATACAGTATGTCGATAGTCAAAAGATGCTCAAAACCTATAGAGGTCCTGCCATAGATTAATACGGGAATGGAATTTCTTCTCAAAATTGATTGTCTAAGATTTATCCGGTTTCTGCTCTACAAGACACAAGTAAGCCCGAGTCTGGTCAGTATTTTATACTTTCACAGAAATGAAATCAATTTGGTCATTGATGGACCCTACTTTTTATTCGAGGCTTTTTAGAGATGTGCTCCTCAATTTTCGAAGGTACATTGTAGACAAACATCATTTAATATTGCCTATTTGGTTATATCAAGGATACATTGCAGTTGAGTAGATTTGAGTTCGTGATGGTGTGCGGCGAGTGAAACGAAGAAGAGATTGTTCTGTTTTGTTGATGGAAGGAGTGCGTTGGTTGAGTGTTTTATTGTCTGTGTGTTGTGTGAGGTAGTCTCTTTACAATTCTTGTGTGGATTGTGTTTCATGTTTTGCTTGATTGTGTTCGTGTGTTGTTTCTGCAGGTGGGCTGTCTGTGCGTTGTGGAAGATAGTTTGTTTTTTGGAGTCTGTCTGGCTTTGGTTCTTGTGTAGATGATGTAGTGGGTGCATTGGGTATTGTGCCAATTATCTTGCTTGTGGTGAGTTGAGATGATGTTCAAGAAGTAATATTTGACTGTCATCATGGCGAATGCGTATTCGAGCATTAGTCTGACGTGATGATTGCTTTGTATGTGTGTTCGTGCGAGTGATTCTTTGTTTGAAGAAGAGCCCATCTGGTTGCAGTGAGTACTTTGAGGATTAGGATTGGGATGTGTCCTCTGATAAGATATCGATTTACCGATTTTTCCCCACCAGCCTTAGTCGCCAACTGCATGGTGTTGAACCGGCCCCTCAGTTAGTTCATTCTAAAGCGGTGTGTTATCTGGTATAGCTGCGTGTCTATACATACGCTAAGTACTTCACTGACCCAACCAACCGACTTACATGCAACACTAAGTCTAGGTAATTGTTATCTTTCATTACGGAGTTGTCTCGATAAGTGTTGGGGTGGTAGTGACCAGTATAGGGAGCTTTGATGCGTGCGTTGAGATATGAGGACCAACCAAACACAAATGGAATTTACGATTTGGTGGTCTGAAGATATGGAGCTTGCTTTCTGTGCATAACGAAGAGCTAATATTTAATCAGTTTAGTCAACAAAGCGAGAGCGATAGGAGAAGGCGCGGAATTCGTAAGTATTGATAATAATTATCGCTTTTGTAAATGAATATTAGGATAGACTTCTTGTGATTACTTTCACCGATTGTTTTATTTTCTTAATGGAAACACTAATAGTAATTACTTGGACGGAGGCCATTGACCGTTTGTTGTCAGGTGCTTTGTGTAAGGCCCGTAGCCTGTTCGGTGGGTGTGTACGCATATTGTAAAAGGGAAAACTTTAGCTTAGATTTTTCACTAAACCCGAATTGTTTTTATTATATCTTATGAAGTAGTTTTCCAAACTTTTCTGCAACAATTTACAACATAACGAACGACAAGTCAACTTTTGTATAATCAGACATTTCTATGTTCGTCATAAAGCGATCTATGCGATATAATTGATCCGATTTTACTATATTCATTTATCATCATCATCAGGTACCGTCTTCTATTATAAGGTTGGCAACCATAACACCACGCCAATTGTGCTTGTTCTCAGCTTTCCCTTTTGCAATTCCGATGCTTTGACTTCCGCTGTATTTCTTGACATCATCTCCTCAAGCTTCTCTTTGCTGACCTCTGTCAAGTCTCCCTTCTATCATGCCTTCTAGAACCAAAGCAGGTAGCTGGCACCGAGGATCCTCTCATAACGTGTCCTGCAAACTTTATTTTTTTAATTCAGTCTGAGCATATGATGTTGATTCTCTATCGTTTATGCACATATATGGTATGTCTGCAGGCTGTCGATGGTGAAAACGGGTCGGCCAAGAAGGAGGACCGGGTGAAACGGCCAATGAACGCTTTCATGGTGTGGTCCAGGGGCCAGAGACGCCGGATGGCCCAGGACAACCCCAAGATGCATAACTCGGAAATCAGCAAACGTCTGGGAAGCATGTGGAAGAGTCTGAGCGAGGACGACAAGAAACCCTTCATCGACGAGGCCAAGCGTTTGCGGGCCAATCACATGAAGATGTACCCCGACTACAAGTACCGACCGAGGCGCAAACACAAGCCGATGGACAAGCAGAAGCAGAAGTTCCTCGGGGGATCCGGTGGCCATCACCACATCGTCGGGCCCATGCAGGCGGCCAATCACTCAGGTCAGCATCTGCGCGCCGATATGCCCTATCCGGGTGCCGCGGCCGCTGCGGCCGCCGCTTATATGACCAACGGCTATCAGCAGGCGGCGATTGATCCCAACTCCTATCCGCAACTCTACTACAACGGCCAGCTGATGTATCAAGCCGCCGCCACTCAGGCTGGCGGCGGCCAAATTCAAATTCAAGGTCAGTCGGCGGGCAATACGACCTACATCAACGGCGTGGCGACGACTGGGAGCGGCTATCCAGCCGCCGCCCATATCGGCTATATTCAGGGCGTTCCGACGGCCGGGGGACACGCGGGGCTCAAAGTGGAGCAGTTGGTCGCTAGTAGCGCCCCTACGGCAGCCACTGTTCAGGTGATGGGAGCCCAGGGGGCAACACCTCAGCAGGTTGTCGCCGCTCACCACCCTAATTTGGACATTCAGCAACAGATATCCCAAATCTACGGCCAAATGCAACAACAACAACAGCTGCAACATCAGCAACAGCAGCAAGGGTTGATCGTTGGCGAGCAGGAGGACAGTGGCGGACTGCCTCAGGGCGTTTATATGGGCCAAGGGGCTCAGGCTGTGGCCTTCAACAATATCTAACCCCCCTTCAGAAAAACGAGTTCCTCCTCCCCAGCCAATAATAGCACAACGAAGCTTTCTACCGCGTATCTTCCTTTCTCCCACCGATTTTTTGTGAATTGTGGCAGCTGAGTTGCCTTAACAAGCCCCATGTCCTCCCCGAATTTATTTTATCTTATTTTGTTTTTCCAACGAAGCAAAGATGTACTGATATTTTTTCCCTCTGTTATCTGTC
>JAUYWV010090177.1:0-15018 GCA_032274565.1 Nematoplana nigrocapitula | reverse complement strand
CGCTATGATTGCATTGCATAAATTATTCCATTGTTGAAAGTGCTGAATGAATAAATACACTTTTTATGCCACATTGTTATTGATACAATGCTGTAAATGACAATAAAATAAGCTTCGAATTCAAATTGCCTAATGAAAATATTGAAATTTAAATTTAAATCAATATTATTGATTAACTAGTGCAGATTTTTATTGATTTTTAGTTAGAAAAATAGTACAAATGTTTACTATCTGCACACTAAGTTTGGATGATAACTGTTGTGTAATAACTTAATACTGAAGATTCAGTTTGTGTTAAAAATTATGAATCATCCGGCATGTCCATGTATATGCCGTGAGCGTCAACTATTACCTTTGCTTATACCATGTATCTGTTCCACCAGATCAGAGATGCTGCTGTCCTCGTAAATTTTCTGATAATACGCTTGCCCGATAGGTTCGCCGTTTAGCCAAGTAATATCTGGAAAGTCGAAAACATGCTGCTATTGTCGACAGCGAACTAAAGAGGAGCTTTCGTCATACTTACCTTTGCACGCTGTCATGGAGGCCCGAGAGACTTCACTTAGAGCTGTCTGTACGGTCGACAAATCGGGACTGAGTGTCAATTTTGGAACAGAATATCGGACCTCAACTCCGAATCTGCGAAAATTAAATTCATAAAATTATCTCAGGTTAATAAAATACATACATCAACGCATTTAAAGAATACAATAATTTTAAATTAAAGAATTCGCGAATGCCGATACGCAGTGAATGAATAACTTTATTAAAGATTCAAAATATATTTCGCTGGTAGGAAATCTTTTCGATAAGAAGAAGTGACTAAAGCAGGAAATACCAGCTGATTAAAAGTTAAATCTAGTAAACAAGAGATATAAATGTTATATTTCAAATAGGTGAAAAAGTAGATATGAGAAACAGCAAAAAAATAATACATACAACAATATAACTTAAATTACGAAAAATACATGTACGATGTTTCTCCTATTCTGCAAATTAGCAGATGGTTTAAGTGAGATAATTACGTCATTCATTCTCCAGGTTGGTTATGTTAGCACTTCATTTAGAAAACAAATTCTTTTCAATTAATGAAATGAAAGAAATCATGATGGTATAGGTATTGTGTTTTCCAAAACAAGTCGCATGATTCATTCATGCTGCTGGAAGTCTTGCAGTGCTCTTTCTGAAAACTTTCTACAGAGAGGAGTTAGATTGAAGATGCAGGGTAAGCTATATTTTTCATTTTTGGCAAATAATTGTAAATGTTTTATCCCTGTAATCCTGATTTCACATTCGTACTACTTCATTGAAATTTTTTACTTGTTATATAACAAATTCGAAATCTTTACTACATTCTATTACATACCGAATTATGATATTTATTGAAATTGAAAGATGGCATGCTCATTGATACAAAATACTACTAAAAACCTGCAAACAGCCAGTAGTTATATGGATGCATTGGCCAACAGTCTATGTATACTCGGTTCCTTATTCCAAACAGTACAGCTGACATTTCATGTGAATTGTTCCGAAAGGAATGCTTCATCGGTACATTCACTTGCTGTAATTGCAGGCACGGCAAGTTCTTCGGTCTTAAACTCTCCTAAAGACATTTTTAAATCTGAAAGCAACTCCAGAGGTTTTGCATAGGAACTATTCGTTCACCTTAAAAATGTTATCTCGTCTGACCCCTCCGGATGCCAGGTCATCCGCGAAAAGGTGGAGAGTCGGGAGAGAATGGAACGCCGATCGATTGGAGTTGCGCACACCTCACGTATCAGACCGTCTTCATCGATGGCCTCGGTCTCCTCCCCAGCCCCAGCAGCAGTTGGGTCAGAAGGTCCGCTGTGGAGGGAGCGCGAGTCGGAGTCGCTGCTGGGAGTGACAGTCCGGCCAGTCTCGATGCCCGATTCGCTCCCCCGCGGTGACGCTCTTGGACGGGGAGATTTGAGCAGCGGTGTGACAGCGCGTGCCACCAGATCCGGTTGGCAGCCGGCCGATTCGGCCAGAACGACCAACGTGCGACAGGTTGCGGCTAGCACGGCCGAGTACAACTCGATGTAGTAGTGATCTGAGTGGACAGATGCAACATTGGGTGATAAACTTAAAATAGATAGCCTAGGTCAGATAAAACAACGACACTGAACAATAAAATTGGCCAATTAAATGGAGAGAAGAATCTATTGCCAATTCAAATCCAGAGAAAAACATAGAAAAATGCAGCGATTACAGAACGATTTTTTGGGGAAGCCACAGTTGGTGTCAGGCAGAGATGACTTCTCTTGTTAACATTGTTTAATCTATTGAAGATCACGGTTCAAGATTCAATGTACCCCGAATTCGGTCCACTGCAGGAACAAAGGCCTCGGCATGTTTTGGGGTCAAATCGCTCTTTCTTGCCTTTGTCATTTCCTCTTGCTCGAAGAGCCCCGGTAGGATATAAAATCAGTCTTCAATGTGCCCAATGGCCTTCCTCTTAGTTCCCTGACTTCCCTCGGGGTTTATTTAGTAACTATTTTAGTCCACCGAATATCACGTGCCCAGCCCAACTCCATTTACTGGTTTACGTTTTGTGAATTGTTTTCTACTTTTGTGGTGTTCCTTATGACTGATGGCTCATAATTTTCTGTGTCAATGTCCACGATTCTGAGCGTATGTCCTTGCTGGTGATACCAATTCATTAACGACCTTTTTATGCTGATAGACAGGTCAGGTCGCTCCTCAGGATGTTACGTATTTTAACAAAAGTATACCGGCCATATTGTAAATCTTCTGTTGATTATCCTGGTTTGGTTGGTGTCTGATATAAGCTGAACTTCTGTCCAAAATAGATGTATATATTCACCAGTTCTACAGGATTTCTCCGCCTTTCACTTTATTGTTATAGCTCATTCTTTTAGCCTGGCTATCAGTTGGGAATGACTTCTACCATGTACCAATTTGTGGCCTGTTTTCAATGTGTCTTTTCACGATCAATTTTACCCAGGTCAGCCTGCCTCACTACCCCAATAGTTTTGGGTGAAACGTCCGGCTATTACAATTGTCGTCGTTTTATTTCCATGCAAGATATACACTTCAGGGCTTCATAGAAGGCCTACATTGTGGATAAAACAATTGTGAACAATCTAAGGCTTGCAGACAATGCTGACCTAGTATCTGAAAACAAGGAAATTTTAAAACATCACAGGTATATGAAATTGGTTCGGAAAAGCATATAAACACTAACTAGTAAAATTCATGAAAATCGGAGGATTAAAATATATGTACAGGAAAACACTTTTTCGAAAGTCGAAAGCTTTAATATGTAGTAAGAATACGAGCTATTATGAGCAATGCAAGTCAGATCAAAGCAGCAATTGGTCTATCAGCCAACAACTTGGTCCAATTGGGAAAGATTTGGAATGCGAAAGGTATTAAATATCTGTAAAACGCTTAGTTGACTAAAATATCTACACGCATGTAAACACTTGGTTTTAGATATGAATCAAAAACGATTCCAAATTATTTAAGAATAAAGACCCTACGTATTAAATGGAAGTAAAATAAGACGAATGGTTACGCTTGAGAAGAATGTAGCAAGATGACCTAGGAAAGATTCAAACAGCGGAATTGAAATCATCGAAAGAAGAAAGTAAAGTCTTCCACCAAAATTAAGAGCTGGACCCATGTAAGAGGTGTTGATACGGCATATTGTCTAAAGAAATAAAAATAAAGGAAGACCAAGAAGAACCTGAGAAAGTACAACTAGCACAGTTTAAAATCTATGTACGTAAAATCAAAAGAACAAATCTAAGAGAAGAAGGAATGTCAGCGATTGGATGCACCTATACAGCCTACAATGAGTGACAATATCACTGTTGACAGGCATAAATTAAATCAATGGCGAAGCATTCATTACTTAGTAAATCGGCCATCAGTTGTCCTTCGTTTATGACACTTTCTTTGCTGCTGTTCGGAGTTTTTGTTTGATACAGTTTCCGTCGATCGAGTATCGTAATCTGGAGGGGTTAAAGCAAAGTGGGAAATGCCGATAAGCACTGATTTGAATGTGGAATCAATCAGATGATCGGAAGGATTTCAGCCGCCGGCCTACCTTCTTGTTAGTCAGCAGAGATGCCACGGAGTGAAGACCAGACTCGATCTTCATGATCTCATCCGTTACCAGTTGGACGTTGGTTTGAATTGATGCCGACATTACTGTGACAAATTCTTCCGGTGGCTGAAAATGGATAGAACACTCATGATAATACGATATAATTCATTGAACATTTTTAGCCTAAACATGCCTATTATACGCTGTCTTTATTGAAAGCTCTGAACTGATGAAGAAACAAAATTTTGGAAACCTAATCCTAAGCGACCCCAAGTTTGCTGTCCATTGAATTAAAAATTATAATCACCAGCTGAACATAAAGCATGTAACCAACAGACAAAAAATCAGTCATTCATGCTTTCCCAGTAGTATGTCACAATATTCTCGGACATATTAAATGTTATTTCAATTAAATTAAATTTCCCTTAATTTCCAATCAATGCAAGTAATAAAGTTATCAAAATTAAGCAAAAACTATTTAAAATGGACAGCTAGAAAAAACAGCAAAGTGGGATCCCTTGGGATAGCATAAGGCCACATGAGCATAGGTCGGCAGCATCCGGGGTAACACTGTCATGATTTGATTCTCACATCTGTTTGCTGGTTGCCACGATGGATGTGAATTGGGTTATTGTGTGTATCACAGACAGGGTTAAAATGAAACCGGCGGTGAAGAAAAGTTCTGTTCGCCCACCCCCGAATATACAAAGCTAAATTCTGTTTTGAAAAATTATATTAACGATCAAATATCGTGACCGAGAATCGGGTCAATCACACCAGAAAAAATACACCACTCCCTGTACGTTGCTCTCCCGACTTTTCCCAGTCGTTTCACATAGCTCTTTGCGACTTCTTCAATCTCTCTGGTTTTCTACGCCGACTTCTTCAATCTCTCTGGTTTTCTACGCCGACTTCTTCAGTCGTATGTTGTATTCTCAATCTGCGACTTCCGCAGTTGTATGTTGTATTCACAATCCACGACTTCCGCAGTTGTATGTTGTATTCTCAATCCGCGACTTCCGCAGTTGTATGTTGTATTCATAATTCGCGACGTCCGCAGTCATGTTGTATTCTCAAACCGCGACTTCCGCAGTTGTATGTTGTATTCATAATTCGCGACTTCCGCAGTTGTATGTTGTATTCATAATTCGCGACTTCCGCAGTCGTATGTTGTATTCATAATTCGCGACTTCCGCAGTTGTATGTTGTATTCATAATTCGCGACTTCCGCAGTCGTATGTTGTATTCTCAATCCGCGACTTCCGCAATCATATGTTATATTCTCAATCCGCGACTTCTGCAGTCGTATATTATAGTGTCAATTGGCGACTGCCGCAGTCGTATGTTGTATTCTCAAACCGCGACTTCCGCAGTCATATATTGTATATTCTCAATCTGCGACTTCTGCAGTCCTTGCGTCTATACTTCGTTTTTTTGTGTCTTTTTCAACGCTCTCGGTGTCATATCATAATATGACGGATGATGAGAAATGTTCACTTATTCCCGGTCACGCGAAGCAAATCGATACACCTAGAGATAAACACTGCTTACCTGCCGGAAACATTTGGTCGTGCCAATGTGCTGCTATAGGACCCACCTCTCACCTTTTACTGATAATGTATGTACTGTATGTATATGAAAGATTGTTAATTTGTTAAACTGATATAAAGATATTCTAATTACTTTACAAACTTATAAAATGCGTTACTATTCCTTTCAAATTTGACCGAGCAATTATGTACAGTAGTTAACTAAATCAAAACCAGGTTATCAATGTGACGCAGAACTGTAATCGCGGAAGCTATCAGCATGTATGCCGTACTGGCCTCCTTGACTAGTAAACAGCTAGCATTCAAATGAAGATGAGTAAATAATAACTTGTTTAGTGACATTTTGCGCTCAGCAATGTTTTTTGTAGTTCATTCGAAACTGGTCAGTTGACACGGGTGTTCGTGTTAAAGTCCTTTCCTTATAGACCGCCCAAAGTTTCTTTCTGTTTGTACGATTGGGTGACTCAGGAATAAAACATTTTGATTTTAGTACATTGGATGTTGCCAACAACATAGAATGGGTTGAACTGGGAAGGGAGAACTGAGATGTTGCCCTATACCGTGGAATGGTCTGGCAAATTCAGTTAGCAACCAAAGGAAAGTGAAGCTTAAACCTGGTATGAGCAGTTAAAACTATGGGTACAATTTATTTGCTAATTGAAAATAAATGACCGGTGTAGAAAAACTTTCAGTCATTCATCTAACAGCGCTCACCCATGTTCTGGAAAAAGCCAATTCATAATCAAGAAGAATCATCGAATAGATCCGCTCCAGCGCAGCATCCACCTCACAACGTAGTATCTGTCGGACCTTCTGAGAAGTCGACTCCAGGTTGGAAATTGCTGTTTGAACTTGATGCAGGAAAGGGTCTGGAAAAAGTCACGACGATCTTTAGCATCTCGAGAATCCTAAATATACTGCACTAGTGATAAAAAGTAAAAGATTTAAGATGAAAACGAAAGAGAAGAGCAAAGAAAATCCATATAATCTATGTAACTCTGTCATCTTCAAAATACAATTCGAATAAAGGCACATTATTACGATTAGGGTAACAATAATACATATAAAAATTTAAAACAAACAAATAAATAAAGAGTTTTACATAAAATGAAGCATCACTCCGATCTAACGATGAATTTTAATTAGGTTTATATTGATTGATGCTCAAAACTTCCTTTATTGCTATGTCAAAATGCGATATCCCACGAAATCATCCTACATGAAATCTTGAGTACGGTTGGCACATTTCAATGTGTAATCGTTAATTCCAGATATTCTTTTTTTTGTGTTTGTCAATCAGCGAAATCAAGTGTCGAGTAATGAGACCATAATATATCGGATGCAGATCAACAAGACAATGAAATTGTAGATGATATTCGACTGGAACAGGATCGCGATTGCTTTACCACAGGATTAGTCAATACGTTTGAGTTTTCTTGGCAAAACAATTGAAGGATGACCAATAAAGGTAAGAGTGAAGTATTTAAAAAAAATGACAGATAAAGGATATCATATATACACAGACAGGATATCAATTGCTAAAAACTGTTTTTAAACTTAGAGACGTGTAAATAAAACAAGGACTAAAAAGAGTATGCGAATAAAACGATAGAAATAAGACAACTATAACCAGAGGCGAATATACAGCATTTTGACTTAGGGGGTGGAATCATTAAAAAGGCAAATACGGTGGGTCACATATCTGCAATTGTTTCGCGAAATTTGCCTCATTATAATAAACGTTAGCGAGTTTCACGACACACGAAACAGAATACCTCTTTTATCTTGTAAAAACTCATTTTCAAGAGAGCAACAAAAGTGAAACTACTTTTATTCAGTACAATTTCATTTTCAAGAGACGCGCCTATGTTAGAACGAATACATCGTTTTATCCAGTACAACTTCATTCTCAAGAGGGTCGCCTTAAGTCAGAATATCATATTTTATTTAATTCAACTTCATTTTCGAGAGGGGCGCCTTAAGTCTGAATATCCTATTTTATTTAGTTCAACTTCATTCTCGAGAGGGGCGCCTTAAGTCTGAATATCCTATTTTATTTAGTTCAATGAGGGCGGTTTTATGCAAAAAGGAGTATGTCAGTTCATTGTGTTTCTTCTTTACTTAATCACTCCGCATATAAAAGGGTTGAAAAGTTGCTAGTAAGGCATTAATAAATGTAGAACAGACCAGAATGGTGACTCAAATGCTACATTTACAAAAATGGACTGCTTCTAAACTAAAGTCAAAGGTCAAAATTTATAGGATGCAGCCCCCCACCTCCCGCCTCTCAGTTCCGGTAGCTATGGTTTTGGTTTCTGCTAATTACATTACACACTATTTAGTATTTACTATACAGAGTCAGGCGCCACTGCTAACCAAACATTTCTTCCAACTATGGAACAATTACCACTCTTCGAATAAACTATGTAGTATCAAGAAAATATATAGACTGATCAGCTTCATGCGGAAGAGTAAAATTGATTCTAGGATAACAGGAATTCATATGATTAAGAATGGTGGCATTATCAAAATTAGTATCCACTTCAAGGAAGGTATCGTCACCATATATACAAAAAGAGTTTGGGAAGGAGCAGGAGATAACCTTAAAAGTTACATCACCCGTTTGATTATATATTTTATTATTAAAAAATGAGAAATATCATATATCTAGGGTATGTTATCACACGTATATAAACTAATTCGCACTTTGTTTAAATTGCTATGTTGATACACGTTTAACATTTCTTTTAAATTACGATTAGGCAGAAAAACCTGTCTTTTCACTATGTACTGTCTTACCAATATTCATGCTGTTCCATGCCAATGTGCTCATTCCAGGTTGAAACGTGGACTTTGTACTCTCAATGTAAACGGTGAAAAGAGGTCGCAGATTTGCTGGGATAGCGTCGATCACCTTGTAAAATCTGCGTACGCATTCCTGCAAGTTCTGCTCGAAAGATTTGATCCGCATCTGAAAGTATTGAAGCGATTCATCTACTACATGTAGACATTTTTCCGGTATGCATATCTGACTAATGAGGCGGAGAGAATAGTACTGAATGCCATCGAGTGACCAGCAGAAGGTTTTCGCCACGAGTGTTTTACTGTCTCACGAGGCCTTCGCTATCACTGGATAGCGGATATCACGAGTGTTTTACTGTCTCACGAGGCCTTCGCTATCACTGGATAGCGGATATCACAAGTGTTTTACTGTCTCACGAGGCCTTCACTATCACTGGATAGCGGATATCACGAGTGTTTTACTGTCTCACGAGGCCTTCGCCATCACTGGATAGCGGATATCACGAGTGTTTTACGGTCTCACGAGGCCTTCGCTATCACTGGATAGCGGATATCACGAGTGGTGAAAAGTTTCTGCGAGGTCACGAGTGTGCATATGTGCTTTTTCCAACGATTGATATTATTGATTATGTAAGAATAGAGGAGATTTGAGTATTCTAGTGAGATAAATAGAAACCATTATGCCACTATTTTTGGAAATTCTATTCACTAATCGACAACATCAGAGCGTGCGATGACAGAGTCCGGTGGCGCGGTGTTGTTCGGCAGGCTTGTGATATCGATCAAATTAAAGATATGGAGTCAGCCAAGTAATCAATAACACTGATGAACTATATTAACCGCTTTGGAAGATGTCGGCATGTACACAGCCAACGATTAGGTAATTACTTTACAAAATTTGATCTATACTGTAAGTCAGGATGGCCAAGTGGTCCAAGGCGCTGCGTTCAGATCGCAGTCCACTTGGTGGACGTGGGTTCGAATCCTACTTTTAACATACATTTTAGATATTTTCCAACAGTTAAAACGCTGCACGAATATATAAAGTCTCATTTAGTACTTTCTTAGCAAGTTAGTGAATATTTGTTTCCAAATATCAAATTTATCATTCAGATTGAGTGAGGGGAAAATTTCTCTCACTATTATTGGTGAGGAAAAATATTCTAAACGAATTCGAGTATACGAAATAACATGAATCGTTGGAAAAGGTACTATTTTCCCCGTTTATTGCTGGTTAACTGTTCTGGTTTACTGCAAAGTTTATTGTTACGGCAATTTTCATAGAGCACTGACTGTTATTGTACTGCTCAACGCCATCTGAAATGCATTCTGTTGACTGTGTTTACTGTTGTCCTTGGATATCTGAGTCGCCATCCAATATGTAGAACAGTTGTATAGTATTAGGTAGTATTGTACATGCAGATGTAGGTCAATGCTAGAAATGCGCTCTCCCAGCTCACCCGGTCAGGAAATATTATCATTTGAAAGACAAGCATGCTGTTAAAATGACACTTTTTCCCAGACACAGAGACCAACAGAAAAATGCGCATATATAGATCAAAACAATTGAGTAGCAAACCGAAGTCTGGAAAGGAATAGGAACACAGAGCATCGTTCATTGTTACAGTATCACAAACAAATTATGTATAGATATATTGAGTATCCCATAAATTACGAGTTTTTCATATCAATCGCATATTCTTAGAGAGAGAGAGGGGGGGTTTTAATTTTGTCATTATACAATATTTTACATTGCGCCTTTCTTACTAATCTCATCCTAAATTTAAAATCTAGGCTTGCACGTAATGTATGGCTATTTGACGAAAACCCTAGAAACAACATTACATGTAGCTATTTGGCTAAAACATAATTATATACTTTGTAGAGAAAAACAGTAATAAAGGCACACCAGTTGACTTTCTACCCTAATACGTATAAAAATATACTACAAATTACGCACTCGCATAGACAATATTGCATATTTGAATATACAGTGCAGTATGTATAAAGAGGAGAGAGCGACAGTTTTATTATATCATTCAAATAACTTTATTGAGAATCGATTTAATTTCAACAGTTTTGCATTACACTTGAAATTTTTCTTACAGTTCTTTCGGTACAGTTAACATTTTCAATGGTACAACGCTTATACGATATCTTCAAACCATTTTACGTCCACTGAAAGAGGAAAACATGATCTGAACGATAGCAGTCAAATTGGAGCCTCCTCAATTTTATTGATTTTCCAATTACTTTAATTCAAGCGGGTAATTAATGGTGAATATCAGACAATTCGGTTCAGTAGTTTGGTAAGAGTATCGAAACGAACATACACAAAATACATTGTACACACCAACCAAACAATCAGACATCATTCGACATTAATTCAACCATCACCGTTTTCCAAATGATGAAATGCGACTTTGTTTTAAATAAATTTAGAATACCACAATGGTATTTAAAAAATCGCCCCTATATAGTAACGTTCGTTGTACTGTAAATCTGTTGTCAAAAGGTCGTACAAAATCCGCGGTCGAGAATATACCTTTTGATTCAATAAGTTGTATATATGTTTTACCTTGATTTATATATTTCAAAATTATTTGGGGTATACGGGTTAAGACAAGGTGGCCCACTCAACTGCAATATCCCCGATAATGCCAATAGGACTATTCGTTTTGTATTAAATTTATTTTTTGTAGCTGATAGTTTTATCAATTACGGGAATGATTATACAGTATAATAACCATTTTCGTTACCTCTCTAATGTGCCATGTATGTGGGAAAAATCTAGTACATCTGTTCTAGAGCTCCTCATCAAATACAATTTGAACCTCATGTCCATGGTTTACCAGACAATATTGCGAAGCACTCAGCTATAGGGTAAGGACTGTCACTACGAGTCTCGCTGAGTACCCTTAAAATGGCAAAGACAGGAATGATGAATGCTGACTTGATTGAAGCCATCACCAGAAGCAACCATGCGAAAGATTGTGTGGATTGTTTGCCCAGGTCATTCTGGAATAAGCGGCATGGAAAGAGCTGAAATATAAGTAGCCTGCACCATGTAGATATTGATTGTGAAGGTGATTTAATGTGGTGCAGAAAATCTAAATGCCGGCGAGGTTAGATCCCAAGAATCAATTCACAACTAACTCCTGATAGAAACTATGTCAGCGTCCAGACCATCCAAACGACTCTAACCAGATGGGG
Source organism: Nematoplana nigrocapitula (assembly GCA_032274565.1). Classification (NCBI taxonomy): domain Eukaryota; kingdom Metazoa; phylum Platyhelminthes; order Proseriata; family Nematoplanidae; genus Nematoplana; species Nematoplana nigrocapitula. Next base: position 3,357 of record JAUYWV010090177.1, on the reverse strand, counting down.
TGAGCCCAGAATGCATCATCATTAGGTAGCGTTTTCAATTAGAAGGTTGGTAACCATAACATGCCAATTGTGCCTGTTCTCAGCTATCGTTTTGCAATCCCGATGTGTTCATACTTCTGCTGTATTTCTTGATATCATTTCCTCAAGCTTCTCCTTGACGACCTCTGTCGCGTTTCCCTTCAGTCATGCTTTCTAAAACTAAACCAGGTAGCTGCCCTGAGAATCTTCTCAAAACGTGTTAAGCAAACATCTTTTTACTTTTGATCAGACTTTCAACTCAGTATTTCTTATTTCCAATTCGTTTCAAGACTTCGTCATTTGTCACCTTTTCAGTCCAGCTTATCTTCAAATGTCTTCTGTAACACCACATTTCAAATGCATTTAGTTTTTCTATGGTATTTTGCTGAATATTCATGTTTCGCTAGCATACCCTACTACTGAAAATATATAAGTCTTTAGTAATCGTTTCTTCAAGTTAAGATTGATGTTACTTTTCAAGAATTCTTTAAATTTCCAAAGTCATCATTCGCCTTTCCAATTCTTCCTCGCCTTTACCATCCTTTGTAATCCATTATTTTTTAATTTTAGCATTCAGGTTCATTTCAAAATCATTATTTTTTTAATTTTAGCATTCAGGTTCATTTTAAAATCCATACATATTTCATTAAGTGCATTAACCATTTGCTACAATTCTTCATATTGTCTGCTATTGATACCCATAATACAGTGACGCCTATTCTGCAATTAGTATTACGTAAGTCAAGAATCATTTCTATGGTGTTTTCCTGGTACTACATAATATGTGCCGCAAAAATTCTTTCGGCAGTGGGGGTCGGGTTGTAGGTGATCCAGAGTTAAGCAACATCATACTACTGGCGTTAAAAAATATTTTTAAATTTAAAGAACGATATTATATCATACATATCTAGTAATAATATACTGTATATATTTACATAATTGTAAATATTTGAATCTCAAATCTTTTTGAGTATTTGAATATATGATCGGCTCTACCATAGCACTGAAGACTGAAGTATGCTGTAAAGTATTAGTATAGATTTGGAATTCCCACTATAGTGTATCGGGACTTTAAAAAACACTACTTAAAGTTATCTATAAATATCTACATACTTTTAAAACCAACTTTAAAAGCGTTTGTTTTTCGGTGAATATTCTAAAAATATGTAAATTTCATTGATCGGCGTTCCTACGCTTTTCTCATGATCATTGTTTCTATGAATTATATTTTTTCGTATAATAAAGGTTCAATTTTAAAATAAGTAATATGAGCCTATGGTACAATGTCCATTTTTCATTGTTCACAGTGATTAGATAGGAAGATTAACTTATCGTCATCCAAAATAAAGTCTGAAACAATGCCGCTATTTATTGTTTATTTCATATCTAGGAGAGACTAACATTATTTCACACATTCGATTACGTAGGCATACATTTTTTGCACCTTAAATATACAAAATAAACACTAAATTCAAACATGATTGTACATGTAATACATATGTGTAAATCAGTGATAACAAGTACTATATTGTTAGAGATAATCAGTCATAAACACTGACGGAATGATGTAAATAAAAAATCCACAATAATAAAGGTGCATTTAGTAAAAATCGACGTTTTGATTACCACCTAGTAATCATTATCAATAAATGTGAAAATTAAGACACGGATACAGCAGACTATAAATCGGCCAGATAAATACAAATCACGGATAGCTCGACAATTTAAGACCAGTCATCACAGATCGATCAACCGAATTACCAATGTTGAAAAAAACAGAGTTCAGGTTAATACAGTTCGTACCGTAACTCTTAATACACGCAGCCTCGACAATGCAGCGAACGTTAAAATTGGTACAATTATACAACAGGCTAGCAGAGGAAAAATCAATAGTATGACCCATAGTTGCAGAATGATTAAACAAATAATTATTAAAATTACAACTTCTAAAGGCGGTGTTATGCTCATTCACACGGGTGGCTAGCTGTCTACCAGTTTCACCAATATATACTTTATTATTACAGGACTTACACGGAATACGATACACACCAGAGTTTTTAATATGCCGAGAAGAATCAGAAAAATTAGACCCAATGTTAGATTTAAGCTTGTGAGGATAATTGAAAATATTGTCGGACTTGAAAGGCAGTACTCGAGTGAGAATTGAGAGTAGGCACAAAAGGAATGAACAATTTATTTTTAACTCAAAAGGGGGATTTAATTTTGGGTACAAAGAAAGTTGATTTGGCACGGGAGAAAGCTTTACTTAAGACATGATCCGGGTAATAAAATAAGCTAATTTTCTTAAAGAACTAAAAATAAAAGATATCTCATCATCAAAAAATTCAGGGCTACAAGTACGCAAGGCTCTCAAAAAGATATTTTGAGCAATAGCAATTTTTATGTTTAATGTATGAAACGAAAAGAAATGCAGATACGAATTGGAGTGGGTAGCCTTACGATAAACTTTATATTTAAGAGCAGACGAGGATTTGGTAATTAAAACGTCAAGAAAGGGAATGGTGTTATCCTGGTCCCATTCAAAAGCTTCAGTATTAAACTTCTCATAGGAAAATGAGCGTACAGTATAAATAATGGGCACTTCTGTTCACAAGTAAAGAAAACCAGCAGAGTATACAAACCTATTGAATATTAAAACTCGAGCTTTCATGAGAGATAAACAGTGACAGTGAAGAAACACAGAAATCAAAGAGTACAATTCTCAAATACGAGCGTGAACACAATTATTGATAAAATTTGCGAGACTCTGATCAAGATGGTAAAAAGTTTCATTCACGTTTAAGACCTTATTATACTGTTAACTGTGATAAAAGCAGCTTCACAAATACGTCTCAGATCCAAATCAGGACATTTATAGAACAAAACGACAGAAGTAAATTGGATACATTGTCCAAAATTTAAAACATGAGAAGCGAAAGCATTATTGGTATTTAAATTGGAAATGACCCGTTTATGCTATTTAATGCGGCAATCTAAATTCCTACCAGTTTCTCCAGTGTATACTTATCACAATTCTTCAATGGGATTTTGTAAACATCAGCATTAGAGTATAGGTCATAGAGATTTTCATAAGGTTTGATTTAATTTTATTTGGGTATTGAAAAATAATTTTAGACTGATGAAGCATAATATAGAAAGACAATGATTAGCCTCTGTATCTAAAGTAGAAGAAAAAAGGACGGTAATAGGTTTGACAATGGTAGAAGAGGGTCAATTCCCTGGGCAGTAAAATACTTTTTTCCAACGATTGTTATTATTTCGTATATTCGAATTTGTTTAGAATATTTTCCCTCACCGATAATAGTGAGAGAAATTTTC
>JAUYWV010090166.1:0-15022 GCA_032274565.1 Nematoplana nigrocapitula | reverse complement strand
GACCATGATGTCGGAGGTCGACCTCGCCCCCCCTATGTTATCCACAGGGTTAAGGGGTTATCCATGCAAAGTTTTGGGTCTCTGGCACCAACGTTCTGGTCGTCTTCTGTCCGAAACGGCCATTTCACACCGTTTTTAGCCTCCTTTACCTCTACCCTGACCCCTTGACCTTGACTCCCACCTCGGAGTCGGCCTATTCCCTCCTATGTTACCCGCAGAGTTGAAGGGGTCACTCGTGCAAAATTTCAGGTCGCTGGCACTAACGGTCTGGCCTCTCACCCGGAACACACATACACACAGACAGACAACTTGACAAATATATATAAGATAATCTGTCTATCAGACGCTCATAATAAAATCTATAAAAATGATGTCTGGGTTGACTGGAGAGCCGGAAAGAGGAATAAACGACTACGCGTCAGTTGCCATATCTGCATGATGAATTCATTTCCGTGTTTTGTCTGTTTTGCCCCATAAATGAAGAATATACAAAATAATTCTAATATCTCTTGAAAGATTCCTAGAAATTGGTGCGTCCAGAATTAGACATATAGTTTATCTTGTATTTATATTTGCTTCAGATACTTATTTGAAATGATGACTGATTAATAAACCAACTAATGGTATAGAGTAGAAAACGTAGTCATGAGTAGTTAACTATCATATTCTAGCACTGATCTAACTTAAGTTTTGTAGGCCATTAAGTTAATACACTTTACTGTATATAAAACTAGCTGATGTATTCGACGATGTCCGGGAAGAAATAAAAGCTTATTGTCTGATAATTTTGCATACAGTTGCCAGGTTGTTGAATCAATGGAAACTTGCCGACTAAGAATAATGAATCTGCTACTAAACGTAAGTAGTTTCTAATCACCGTGTACGGTACACGCCAGCAGCATGATACACGCTGCACATGCGGGGACACATATGGAATTGCCCGAGAAGGAATGTACATCTCGTATGAATACCCACGCTCTACGGGTGGAGAGTAATCGGCGGGCACTGTGCTTACTCGCTTCCATCGAGCACAAAAGCAACAACAGACAAAGAAACATAGACATCACTTATTTAAGTAGAAACACCAGCTAATACAGTGGTTGCAAAGAGATACAACGATGAACATTTGTAAGTAGAAACACCAGCTAATACACTGAATGCATTACAATCAGTGATCACAGGCGAGAAAAAAAATCAATAGCCGTAGTAAGCAAACGCAAAAGATATGTAACAATTATCTGACATAACAGATAACAAGATTACCATTTAATAGTTTACCAGGTATGAAACCGGTTGTGGTTAGATATTTGTGAAGCGCATTTTTTCCAACTGTTAAATCCGTGTATATGCTAATATAACGAGAGAGTAGTGTGAACTTACTTTTGGAATCCATTAATTTAGTTTGTATGTTTCTATTTTGTCAGCTGTTGGTCGCACACCTTTTCTAGCTCGCTTAATGTGGGGCTATTGATTTTTATTTCTCAGCTGTGATCATTGATTGTAATGCAATTCTGTATGCGTTCGTGGTTCTACTGATGATATCCAGTCGGACGGCATATAGAATTGTTCATCTGTTGTGTTTATTCACTTTGAAACCACTTTATTCACTCCATTATATTCAATACACCATATAGCCTTTCAACGATTACCTCAACTTTGTGGAAAGCGCCAACCGTTTCCGGTATTGAAATCAAAATTTCTGAACGTTATATTTAGCAAACAAGTAAATTTCGCGAGACCTTTTAACGTCTCCTCGGCAGGCGACAGTTTTTGCATGTACACAGAGAAGAAATTCCAAACAAGTTTTAGCCAGAGCGGCCTACGCAAAAAAACTCCCATCCTTCTCAGCTCATCTATACATTCCTACATATTTCTTCTGCTTCGAATTCATCCTTATTTTAATCTCAGTATAGCAGAAGGTAGGTTGACGACCCAGATTGTTGGAAGGTCAGACTGAGAACTCGAAAATCCGGGAGGACAGAAATCGGAGTAGCAGTACATATCAGCAGACTGAATATCAAATATCGAAATTTTACACCCGATTTGTGGGAAACTTGGTACTAAGCAAGTCAGCATCTGTAGGTTTACTGTGGCATATTCAAATTTTGAAAAAAACAATGAAATACTGTAAGAAATTCAAATTTTATTTACAATATTTGTTAAGAATTTACACTGACAGACGTTTTAATTCAAACATGAATAAGTTTAATGAAGACCAGAAATGAAAGATTGGCGAATTTTTTACATCTACTACAGTTCCCCAAATACAACAGCTCGTCATTTTAATACCTGGAAATTGGCCGAAGACCCTGACGTTTTATTCTGCACAGAACAAAATGTTCGACAATTAATGACTAAATTCAAGCAAAACAAGACTTTGCTCAGTCAGTATAAGGGGAATAGCGGCGGGGAGAAGGACGTATGCACAAAAGAGAACTGTATAACTGTTCTAAATGTCATCAGTGATAATAAAAATGCGTCTTTGAGAAAGATTTACAAAGAGACAGGTTTTTCCTTTGTTCCCCTGTGATTTTTAGACTGTCAGTTTAAATGCTTATCAAATATTGTAAATAAAATTTTGAATTAAATCTTTTACACTATTTTATTGTTTTTTTTCTGAAAATTTGAATATGCCACATCAAACCTACAGATGTTTACTTGCTTAGTACCATGTTTCAGACAAATTGACTGCTTATTTACGAAATAATTAAAGTTTAGTCTCCGACCCTTTTCATTGATAACCCGGTATACAATGTATAGAATATAATAATAATAAAAACTTGTAAAAAGGTGAAATATTTATGATTTACGAGAATGCACAAAAGAAACAGTAGTAAGCACGCTGTTAGAAAAACGATTCGTATTGCACCGGAAAGCGAAGGGTCGGTCAATACCGCAAACTGATGGGGGGAACTGGTTGCTTGTTTAAATGCAGGATATGACTCAGACGATCATTCTGTCCAATGCTGCGATAAACTTTCCTCGCAGAAATTCAAGTTTTGAGGCAAGCAAAGTCAAGGTTCTCTGAATACGTCGCGACAGGGTAGATGATGTTTAGGTCCCTTTTCTGGGTGTGCTCAGTAGGTGGCATTGACTTGTCTAGATGCCGTTATGCCCCGAGGAGTATTCGTGAACTGGGCAGGATCATGGTTTTGTAGACTGCAACAGTCTACTTGTTCGGGATACCAGTGTATTTCCGGTGGATGATAAAGCAAATACGCTTGTTTGCTTTCTTGCAGATGTAAGTAGTAATTAATATTATTTCACTTCTAACACAGCTTTCAATGCTGTTATATCCTTCATATCCTGTTTAGTGGACCAGTTTATATGTCATGAACACAACACACATTTCAGCATGAATTTGTATTTGTATTGATTCTATGCTTGACAAGCCGAATCGAAAACATTTCTCAATAAACCTTTAGTTTGTCTTATTTTTAAGGTTCAGTACACTTTCTCGTCCACAAATCTACAGTGTAGCAGTAGTATTATGCCTGAACTGCGGCATTCGCTTTCCTATTATCCTTCTTAAATTCTTTAACAACTGTCTAATTTGATATTCTAAGTATCTTTCAATAGCACCACATCTCAACGGCATTTTTTTATCCTTATATTACCGACTAGCTGCCACTTTTAATGCGACGTGTTTTGTGATCCTTTCAAGGAAATGCATGGACTGATCTCATCTGTACTGTAGATCATAGATTGCGATACGGCACTGTCCCATTCTCCTACATTACTCACTGCAAAGCACTCAATGGTATTTTTCTCTCGGCTAGACGATCCTTTATTACGGCATTCCTTTGCTAGTAGATGCAGTCACGTTATTGTATGCTTTTCTCCCAATCATTTCCGTCTAAAGGAAAATTTGCGGACGCGGACGGTCAAACAACATTAAAATTTTAAATAAATGGAGATCCGTTGAGCGAACTCGCAGAGTATTTCCATATAGAGTAGAAGTTTAAACGGGTTAGAACGAGGGAAGAGCTTTTCAGAACACTACAAATAGAAATCGATGGAGTTAAACCTTTTCAGTGTGTGGAGCTGCTTGTTTAGTCTGGAATGTAACATACTGTGAAAGGAAGACACAAAAAGGCAATCGATAACAGGTTTGATAAAATGGCATGTTTCTGAAAGCATTCTCCCTCATCACTAAGGCAAAAATAGGTACAAGTGAGAAATGAAACAAAAATAAATCCTCTAACTAAACATTTTAGAAAGATGGAGACAGATGGAAAATGGACGCATATTCATGTACAGAGTAGACTCAAGGTACCTCCTGTTCAAATTCATAGAAAGTAATGTTTATAGCAAATAATTACAATTATTTCAATTGAATTATTTCAACAATCATTATGAATATTACTCAACTATGACTATATAGAAATAATTCGACTATTCGTATGTATGACAAGAGTTCAAACTTTAATTTTATTAACAAACACTAACCTTCAGTATTTCAAATTTGTTAATTTAACATAGCTTTACCTTGTGATAACATAATCAACTATAGTTTATTAGAAGTAGCTTGACCTGCATGCAAGACTCCTAATGCAACAATGTTCTGAAGAGTACTGTATGTCTGTGGATCATCAAGAAAATGAAGGCGATTTTACTGAAAGGAAAACAGCCAGCTTGGATTATTTCGTATTTTAATCGATTCTTATTTTTTCGTTTATTTAAAAGTCATATGATTATTATTAACATTTTAGCAAATGAATCAGCAGATTACTACCGATAAGAGAATGAGTAGTATATGTAGTAAAACGATAAATTGTAAAGTGTGATGAAGAAATGTATTATGCTTTTATTTACATTAGATAGTCGAATAGAACTTTGAGATTTATTTAAAATCTCCATTTTTTATTCTATTTAAAAAATCCAAAACACGAATAAAAAATAGGCAAATAAGAGTTTGTCAATTAGTCAATATGCCCCAAAGTTTTGACCATATTTCTTCTAACAAATTTTGCCTTTGGCGCTGATGTGACAATTATAACAAAAACAAAATTAATTAGTTCCTGTGGTGATCACAGTGGGGAAATATTTGCCTACAGCACTAGTCGAATGAATGGATTTTTTGGATAACCCCCTTTTGTGGTGAAGGGTCTTTCTTTTCGCTTTCCCGTTGTTAGAAAAGTGGAGCTATGACGATTGGTAGACGGTTTATTTGATTTGGGCAAAAACAATTTTATTTTTTAGAAGAAAAAGAATGCTGAAGTTAATTTACTTAAATTTGTATTTCTATTAAAAGTCAATATGGTATTCAACTTTTCTACATTTTTCAACTTTTGCCCTATATAGTTCCATTACTTTTATATTTCTGCACAGAGAGATTACGCACATTTATTGTCGTTAGGTGTTAATTATGACAGAAAACATTAAACTGATGAGTGATGAGTGCAATGATGCAAGTTTCTACTAAAAGCAATCGTCAATTTCTGTAAAAAACACTATTTGTAAAATAACACTATTTGTAATTCATATTTCTAATGTTTAGCTATCCAGCTGTAATTCGTTTCAGTATTGCCACAAGCTATTACTTTGACTAGATTAAATTTATATCAAATTAAAATTGTAAACTTGATAAAAATTGACAGTTTAAAACGTAAACAAAAATTGGCGACGTATTTAAATATACTAATTATTATCTAAATAGAACCTATTTCGCTCAATTTTACTCACGACGGGGATCAAACCCACGGTCTCCTACTGAGGAAACATACGCCAGTTCCAATAGGCCACGCCATTCGTAAAAAAGGCAAACAAAAGTCATCTCAGACGTCAAATTTAATCCTCATCCAACCAATATAATATAAATAAATGAATAAAACTATTCTAAATCGATCGATTGTGTACAATGATCTATCTAGCTGCTTATACAGTACTTGCAACCAAGGGAATCACATTGGTGCAGAGTGGGTCTAATCAGAAGGCGTGGCGATGGGTAGCCAACAGGTCCCCCAAGATATAAGTTACAGACGAAAAATAAGACGACAACAAAGAGAGAATCATACAGATTCTGTCGACGGAGGAAGAGAGAAAGAAAGTCCTAATGAGGGTGCAAGACATCGTACACATAAACCAATGTCCAAGGTAGTCAAAGAATGATTTGAATAGTAGAAAAAAGGCTACAGCAAAACCAGGAAGGTAGGAATAGTGGAAGGGATCCAGTGCCGAATTAACCTAGCCATGAATCAAAGATGTTTTAAAAATGTGAAAAGAATTGCAGATGGTGAGAACAACGGCTAGTACTGTACGACGAAGCTATCGGTAGTATGCAAAGTCGATAAGATGATGACCACCAACGTTGTATACGAAATTTCACGTCAGACATGTAACTGTCTCTACGTCGACAAACAAGTCGATGGAAGGACCATGAACGGGGAAACACAGATGTACTGAGCAAACGCATGCGTCAATGGCAACAACGAGGAAGGTTTCATGATACTGTACAAAGGAAGGAACAACTCGAGGACACGTGAATTGCCGAAGCCGTCTACATCAAAGAAAAGAAGCCTAAAATGAACTCAAAAGAAGAGAGAATTTACAAGCTCAGTGTAAGACTTTTATAGTTGACCTAGGATGTTTGGGCGTTTGTGTAGTGATGTGTGTTTGTTTGTGAGCTTGTGCCAACCGGTATACCCTAAAGAAGTATTTGCAGTGGACGGTACCAACATCGAGTATGTCGATAAGTTTAAATATTTGGTGTCGATCAAGAAGGGCGATGGAGCCTGCTCTGAAGACGATTGTGTAAGGTTAGTTATGGCGAAAGAGAAGTGCCGTCAGTTAACACCTATTTAGAAGGGTACGGGCATACGCAATGCTGTGAAGGTAAAGCTAATTAATTAAAGCACTGCTATGGACAGTTGTATCGTATGGAGCCGAAGCCTGGACACTCAAGAAGAAGGACGAGGAAATGATCGAAGCGGCCGAGATGTACTTCTATAGGAGAATGCTGAGAGTGAGGTGGACTGAGATACGTTCCAATCAGAACATTCTCGATACGTTGAATGCCAAACGAGGACTGCTGACAGTTGTCAAGAGGCGGAAGCTAATATACTTCGGGCACATCTGTCGTCGTCCTGAGCAACAGCTAGCCAAGCAGGTGCTGCTGAACAACCCTCTAGAAGAAGGCGTAGAGGCCGCCCGAGAACCCAATATTTCGATAATGTGAAGAGGTGGCTCGGTGTCTGCACAGTAGAACTGGCAGCAGAGAGTGCACAAGATCGTGCTGGATAGAGAGCTCGTGCGAAAGGCGCGACTGGCGGCGGCGGCCAAGCATCTTCATAGATGGGTGCCAAGCACGACGATGACGACGACCGATTTTATTAGTGTTTTAGTTTTCTGGTGTATCGTGCTGTGATCCCATACTGCGAATCGTGATTCCATCTTGCTGACTTTCTAACTGGAATGAACTGTGTTTGATTATATGTACATACAGTTTCAACGTCAACCGTGTGCTGTTTAATAGCATATCCTATTCATCTTTATGTACTAATGCTTTGAGAATGATTGCAAAATAGAAGGCGCTCTGAAAAATACAGTTTTATCTAGCTGTTAGATAAAAAACTATTTTTGAGAATGAGTAAATCCCTTAAGGTTTCTCTGGGTTAAGCCTCGTTAATGAACCGTAAAGATTTGACCCTGAATAAGTAATTAAATACGATTCACCGCCTTTATGGTACCGCGAACGTTTTTCTGAAAACACGCGACGTGCAGTAATTTGCATTTTTTCGTTTTTATTTTTATCTAGTTGTTTGTGTCACTGAAAATGGTGACGAAAGCCTTTCACTCAATTCATAAATGAAAACGAGTATTTAGGAAATCTGCTTTTATTCATAACACAAGACACATGTTACTTATAGGGCCGTCTTCATTAATGAGAGTTCGATATTTGCGTACAAACGACGTACTTACGAATTAAATCTTACGAACGATTGGTATTAAAAAGAGTTCGACAATTGCATACGTAGGACGTACTTACGAATTAAACCGTACATACGACTGGTATTTAAGAGAGTTTGATAATTGCGTACGTACGACTTATCTTACGAATTAATCCGTACAGAACGATTGGTATTAAAGAGAGTTTGATAATTGCGTACGTAGGACGTACTTACGAATTAAACCATACAGTACGATTGGTATTAATGAAAACGACCGAACTTTCAAATTGTGATGTAAATACCGATGTATTCAAAAAGTAATTTTATGAAGCCACTTTTCTCTTTGTTTTTCTTTTCATTATTTGTCTTCGTAAATTTGAACATATAAATTACCCTCGACTGCCCCTATTGGTTAACATAAATTGTTTATATTTCTCATATGCTATAGCCTGGTGACGAAGTCATGAATGGTCCGAACACGGACGGGTCGACGGAGCCGGGCTGGGATGTGGCCAAAGAGGAGTTGGTCGTCCGAATCATCATCTGCGGCCTCTACGTCCTCATCTTCGTACTGGGACTGGCCGGGAACACTCTGGTCGTCTATGTGGTGATGCGAAACCGTTCGATGCAGACCATCACCAACATATTTATCGCCAATTTGGCCGTCTCCGACATCCTCATGTGTCTCGTGGCCACCCCATTCACCCCCTTTGCCCTCTACATGGAGAACTGGACTCTTCCTAGCGCCCTCTGCAAAATTCTCCCTATGACAATGGGCGTCTCCGTCTATGTGTCTACGCTGACCTCGACCGCCATCGCAGTGGACCGGTACTTCGTCATCGTCCACCCGTTCATCCCTCGGATGAAGGCCTGGCTTTGCTTCCTCATCATCTTTGCCGTGTGGATCATTGCCGTGCTCATCTCCATGCCGCTCGCCGTCTACCAGCAGAAGCACTACAATACGAAGAAGAATCTCTCCTCCTGTCACGAGAATTGGCCCAAAGAGTCCTCTCGCGAGGTGTTCACCATTGTCAGCTTCGTGCTCCAATTTGTCGTGCCCTGCACCATCATATCCGTGTGCTACCTCAAAGTGAGCATGGTGCTCAAGATCCGCTGTCGGACCAAAATTGGCAGCGGGGTCAAGAGTCGGCAGAAAGAGGAGATTGAAATTCGGCGAAAGCGGCGCACCAACAAAATGCTCATCGCCATGGTATCCATTTTCGTCGTCTGTTGGATCCCTCTAAACGTCCTATGGATGGTCACCGATGTTCTGGCCGAAGGGAGTGCCAAAGATCTGAAAAATTCCAACTATTTCACCCTGATGTTCTTCGTCTGTCACATCCTGGCGATGAGTTCGGCCGTCTACAACCCCTTCCTCTACGCCTGGATGAACGAAAATTTCAAGAAGGAGTTCCGCAACGTGATCCCCTGCCTCTTCCCTAAGCCAGGCGGTCGAGAGACTCTGAGTACGCGGGCCGACAGCAGGGCCAACACCACCTACCAACACACCCTGGTGGACCACGGCGAGGAGGCATCCAAGAATCTGGTCGATGAGAGCGGCAATCCTGCGGAAGCTAGCACCGAAAGAAACGGGGCCAATCAGCAAGTGGTCCACTACAACGCTGAGGCTGAAAAAGTTCTACTCACTGTGGTCGAATCAACCGTCGCCCCCACTCCAATCCCGGTGATGGTGGACCAATCAAATTCGTCGGAATTCAGCGACTCTGATCCAAGCGATAGATGACGTCCTCTTGGTCCAAAGTGTGTCTACGTGTGAGAAACAAAGAGAGACTGTACTGGCTTTTACTTTGAATATCTTAATGAAGTGACGTAGGAAATTCACGTGGACATGACGTTATTAAGTTCCACCCAGTTTGGCCTCTTACCGTACATTCGATGGACAACGTTTAGGTGAATTTTCAAACGTTTATTTGTTCCAATTTTTCAAAGAAATTCAGTTCGTGAAGGTTGGAGATATTCCATTCTGCGCGAATCTACACAAATTTACATGCACAAACGCGAATGTCGATCGTCCAGTTGATAATCCTCTATTTTTTAATGTCAATGGTACGAAAATAGCATAAGAAATTCAACATACTACTAATTTAATTTATAAATAGTATACAAACTTTGCTCTTTTCCGATGAAAATAAGTTTGCATTATTATAAAAACATTGCAGTAGACAACAATTTTTTGCTACGATGCGATCAAACATATTTATGTCCTAATAGTACAAAGTATGCTCTGTCGAGTTATTGTCGCAAGGGAATTCGATCCGGTATCTGCGCGTGTTCGATTTTCCACTCATATTTAGTCATCCTAATGGCACTTCATGAACATTGTTGGTTCTGATATACGCACGTTTTATGTAGGCACGTGCCGACGTGTTTTTTTATCGGTTGGTTGGTTGCCTGTCATTTTCAACTAAAACAAAGATATGTGGTGCAAATAATATATTTTCGAATGACATTCGGGTGCTCGTTTTAAATCACCCTGTATTTCTAAAAAAACAAAACATGTATGTTCTCCAGAAAGGGAAGTTGTTTAACTTCGTTTATTCCACTAGGAATAACAAAACATTGAAACAAAATATCCACGAACAGCATTGGGAAAGCTTTAAAGTTTTTAATGAATGACTGGATTTCATTGCAAATACGTTTTGTTATCACATTGATGGATATCGGCGTGGTGGTCATTACTTGCACAAACCTGAGTGGGTGGTCTATCTCCACTTTAGCGAATGTGGGAATCCAGAAATTTTTTTAAATAGAGTAAGGTCTTAAAGCAATTTTCACTATCTCAATTTTGGCTAATTGTCCTAATGGTGTTTCATCTTTCTGCCTAGTGGATTAGGCCATAATTACTGTAGAAGTATATACAGTATGTAGAGTTGACACGATACAGCGAACGATTATCCTATTTTCCAAGGACAGGCGGCGTTCTGTTTTAAAAAAATAGATTCTTATTTATTGAAGCACAGTCGATTGTTTCTTAAAAGGTTTTGATGTGATGTATTGTCTCAGGTACATTCTTCTTAAAATTTTTAATGGCTGTTGATTCTAATGGACTGAAGCACTATCTAAATCACTGCTTGTCGGTTTTGTCTTATAAAAGTTACTGATAGAATAATAATGGAATGTGGTCAGAAAAATATAAATATGATCTTACCCTTAGCCCACTTTTCCTGTGTGCAAAAACGGAAACCTATCGAAATGTTTACATGCTTTTTTTGCTTTGTTCTGTATTTTACAATGTGGACGCTTAGAAACTGCGCTGTGCTGTTAGTGGTCCATTTGTGCTTTGGGTGTTGTGCAGACGTGCGCCTTTGTTTAACCTGTTTGCTTCTGTGTTCCACTCCTTCACACGTGATACGCGCGTGTTTCTAATGTCTATTTGTGCATCTACTGTTCATTGGTTGGTTTGTATATAGGCGTCTGTTCATCAACTGATATACATACTGTAACTGTTGACTGTGATTTGAATAAAATATATGTAACTGTATCAGACAGAGGTGATTCTATGAAAGCCATCGATCGAATAAAATGAATGGGTATGAGGCAAGGCTGCAATGTAACATCACTTCCCGGATTGGGGACCATGGCACAGGGTGACCTCCTGAGTGTCGCAGGGGTCCTCTTGATTATTCACATGCATATGTAATTTTAGGACAATTACAATCGTTTAAGGTCTTATGGGTATAGATGTCATTTATATATTTAATTATTTTTTTAATTATCATTTCTTTCTAGAGAAAGTATGATTATACATAAAATGTATAGTAAACTTTCTTATTAAAGAAAAAATCGCAAATATTTATTTCGTATTTATTGTTTGGGAAAAATTTTTCATTTAAACTTTTAGGAAGGAAAATGTTTGTTTTAAAATATTTCGAAACAATATTATTATGATTACTTTGTTGAAAAATTAAACATTTTGTATTAATTCTTAAGAAAAAATATTTATGCAAAATACTTCGTAAACGTCTTTACAAAAATGTAATTACGAAAAAAAATACGAAATTTTAAATACGAATAATTGAAATATGAAAATTTCTATTAGAAAATGTAACATACACCGTTATACATGAAGTTATTTAGGAATTCAAAAACAACCGAAAATGGAGAAATTACTTTATCATTATTTTTAAGCAACACCTTTGTGAATAAAAAATATGAAAAATAATTTTTATGCTAAATTTGAAAACAAATAAAGAACATACGGCATACATGCGATAAAAATGAAAAGAGGACCAAAAATTGTTCCGTCGCGAGAAGACACGAAGCAACCTCATCTTCTCAATCGTCTATTTCAGGATATGTTAATTTCCTCCAATGTAGCGGCGATCAAGTCTCGGGTGCTGGTTGTTTGTCTACTGCAGCAGGAGTGCTTTCCCTCTGAGTACATGTTTCTGTCTGGTGACGCCTTAGCTAAGAAGCCCACCTTGGTGCACCTACTCAACTTGGCACTATAAACGAGATGGGCTAATTCGTGCGGTGCTGGGTAAACTGCAGAGGAGATGGGCTAATTCGTGCTGTGCTGGGTAGACTGCAGAAGAGATGGCCTAATTCGTGCTGTGCTGGGTAGACTGCAGAAGAGATGGGCTAATTCGTGCTGTGCTGGTAGACTACAGAAGAGATGGGCTAATTCGTGCTGTGCTGGGTAGACTACAGAAGAGATGGGCTAATTCGTGCTCTCCTGGGTAGACTGCAGAAGAGATGGGCTAATTCGTGCTGCGCTGGGTAGACTGCAGAAGAGATGGGCTAATTCGTGCTGTGCTGGGTAGACTACAGAAGAGATGGGCTAATTCGTGCTGTGCTGGGTACACTATAGAAGAGATGGGCTACTTCGTGCTGTGCTGGGTAGACTACAGAAGAGATGGGTTAATTCGTGCTGTGCTGGGTAGACTGCAGAAGAGATGGGCTAATTCGTGCTCTCCTGGGTAGACTGCAGACGACAATGGTGGACGCTGCTTGCAGCATTCCAATTCTTCTTCTGAAGATTGCAAATCAAAAGCGAAACTTTTACAATAGGTGTATTCTCAGCAGCGGTTTCGAGTATGACTATTTATTAAGAGAATTTCAGCGTGATTGACTGAAGGACGTTAGAACAAAGTTCTAAAGCAACAAAAACTGTGTAAATCTGGTACAGTAAAATAATCGATGTAAATTGATGGAGTAAAAGAAGTGAAATATATGATCAGTGAAATAGGGTTAAGTCTATTTTATATTGAGTCAAAATGGGGAAAGGAACTGTCAATAACGTTGAAATTAGAAGGGTCCAGAGTACAAGTACAACTACGCCTGTTATGAGCAATTTCTGAATTATGATGTGAGTGCTCCTGAATGCAGTGAAACAGTGTCTTATGGTTTTAGCAATATAGATAGAATTCGGATCAGCCGAACAGTTAAACTGGTAGACAACAAAACATGATTTCAAGGCAACTGGAGTACGATCTTTCAAAGAAAAGTAATCACAAACCTTAAACGAATGGAATACGACAAGATAGTTTATTTTTTATTTTTAAAGATTTTTATTATCTGATATTTAAGGATGATAGTATGTTTACCAATATACATAATTGTACAAGTAGGGGTATTGATATTGGGATAAGAACTACGAATATGATTTAAACGAGAAGACAGACATCTGTTGAGACCGAGTAGAAAGAGGTTACCACGATAGTCATTTTTACTAAACTGTTTTAAGAGCATTTTTTTCACTATCAAAGTTAGTCTAGTTTAAACAAGCTTGAAAAATACAACATATCCTAACCTTTCTCGGAGGAAAATGCACCATTACTTTTATGATGTGTATGGGTTTTTGCATCAGACGGGCTTCTATGCTCGCATGCTTTTGCCTTAAAGAATAACCGTCATATAACCTACATGACGAATGACCTGGGACAAAACTCATAGTCGCCGATGGCCCGCTTATTATCTATCTATATTACTAAGCAAGCTACGTGAATCTTGGGTCGTTGGCTCGGTTGGTTGTATAACGCTAGAACACGTCGTCTGATTGGTCAGTTTGCTGACAGAGAGAGAGAGAGAGAGAGACAGGGCAACTTAATTCACTCACTCACACACAAACTAGCACACTCGGTCATACTAATCTAGTGACTTTCTCTCGTACTCTGGCGTAATCTATCTGGCGTTGAACACAAGCAAAAAGACAATGGCGCTGCGCAATGTGCTTTAGCCGGAGCCGTCATTGAACGTACGCCGAAAACATACTGCACAGCAACTGACCGAACCACGCCACGTATTGTCTCCATTCGTACCTCTTGCGGGGTTAAAAGCACACCAGGTACCGGGAGACTGTCTACACCGGATGTGGCGTTCTGTCACGAAGATGTAACTGGTGAGTGGGGATGGAGCGTGGTTCGGGAGCTAAGTTCGGACCACTTCCCGGTGATTCTCGAGTCGCGTGGGGCTAAGGAGAGGCGGAAGACCAGGGGGGTCTTGGTTTGAGATTGGAAGAGGGCGAAGTGAAATGAGTTTGAGAGCGATTTGGTGGCCAGATTGAGGAGGCCAGGAATGAAGAAAGATTGGTCCAAGAAGAAGAGGAAAGGTTTAGAAAAGAGGTCCTGGTGGCGGCAAAGAAGTGGATGGGGATGAAAGTGCTGAGAACGGCGAACAAAGAGATTATCAACGCGGAAGTGAGGGAAGAAATGGAGAAGAGGGATGAGCTGAGAAAGCGTGGTGTGGACGGAATGGAGGAATGGCATGCACTTGATGAAAAGGTCAGAGCGATTGTTAAATAGAGCAAAAGGGATCCGTGGGAAAAAAAGTTGAGTTGAAAGCGTCGTAGTCTAAAATGTGGAGTCTGATGAAAAGGCTTAAAGGCGGTCAAAAAAGAGTACAGGACGGGAAAGTGCTGGTGCATAGAGGAAAGGGCTACGTAACGGACAGAGCAAAGGAAAATGTGTTTGTGTCGAAGTATGCCAAGGTGAGCTGATTAAAAATACCTAGAGATAAGAGCAGGATGAGAGCTTTGAATGCGGCCCGCTCAGGGCGGAAGAAAGAAAAGAAGAAAAATAGGAAGGGAAGAAGATCAGTAGGGAAGAAGTAGTAGCGGTTGTTACTGGTTATGCTGCTGGCGCTGGGATGGGATGGGATCAGGCGGCACCCCC
>JAUYWV010090155.1:0-15023 GCA_032274565.1 Nematoplana nigrocapitula | reverse complement strand
GCCATTTGGTACGAGTCTGGTACGGACCATTGGTACCGACGTGGTACGTACCTGCGACGTACATTGTTTACTGGGAAACCACAAGAAGTTGATGGATAACACTAACAGGGGAAGTGTTGCGTGTTGTTCGGGAGTTTGGTTAAATAAGTGCATCACGTACCACCCAGTGGTATAAATTTCGAGCTAGCCTTTACCACTGCGAACGTGACAGCCTGTGCTAACATTAAACCTCCCTGCTATCAGCTATCTGGGGAACGAAATTTTGCGTGCGTATGTACTAAAGGGGAAGAGGGGAAGGAAAATGTGAGTCACTGCTATCTTGTGACGAAACTGGATTTCGCCCTCCCCTTCGGCGAATTCAATGGGATTTCGACACCACTCCCCCCCCGGCGAAATTTTGCGTGCGTATGCACTAGAGGAGAAGGAAAACGGTGAGTCATTGCTATCTTCTGACGAAACTGGAGAGGGGAAGGGAAATGCTGAGTCATACTGCTGTGTGCCTGGGGGACGAAATTTTGCGGGCGTATGCACTAGAGGGGAGTCACTGCTATCGTAGATTTACTGTGCGGTACTTCGATTAAACTGCACGGCACTGCACGTTAACACATCGGACTATAGTCTGTGAATAGAACCACTCTGTCTTAAAGAAATTGACATTTACTATACTACACTTCAATTAAGCTACACGGCACGGCACGTTAACACTTCGGACTATAGACTGTGAATAGAATCGATCAATAATCGCTGAACGAATTTCGTATCTGGCAATAGTCTGTGACCACTCTGCTCGAGTCTCCTTAAAGAAATTGACATTTTGCTGTACGGCACTTTCATTAAACTGCAATTAAACTGCACGGCACTGCACGTTAACACTGAACAAACTTCGGACTATAGTCTGTGAATAGAATCGATCGAAAAATCAATACCTTTCGAACGATATGACGCCGAGTCTCCTTAAGGAAACCGCCATTTAATTTACGGCATTTCAATTAAACTGCACGTTAACACTAAATAAACTTCGTACTATAGTCGATCGAAAACAATCAATAAGCACTGATCGGATTTCTGATCTGATGGTACCAATCAATTCGTCTCGTCAATACCTATCGAATGATATGCTGGATGATATGATTCGCCGCTGATTTATCGATTTTTTGAAATTTTCCCACGGGGGGACGTCCGGGGGAGTCTGTGACCTTGAGTCACCTGGTTGTCATGACAACAGTTCACGTGACCTTGAGAACATTATGTGACTACAGTACATGACAACCTTGAAGTGAATTTGACCTTGACCTACTGTAGTTATGACGTACTACGCTCTGATTGGCTATTGCCATGGTTACCACGTGGTTGTCATGAAAACGAGTTCACGTGACCTTGATAACATCATGTGACTACAGCACGTGATGGCCTTGACCTAGAAATGACGTACTACGGTGATTGGATGACCTACTTCTGTTGCTGGGGGAATTCGCATGGTTGCTAAGGGAATTCCCTAAATCTATTTTAGGTGAGTTAGATAGAACCAAACTCCTACTAATGTCGTCGAGATTCCTGTAAAACGACGCTGATAATATTTTGTATTTTCAAAACATATTCTATTCGAAATCCACGTTAAAAATCAACTTAGCTTACACTGATTAAAAGACACCACCAACTTCTCAAAAAATAATTGACCACAATTAATTTACCATCATTTTAACTCTCCAGGTATAGAGACTATGAATGCACTCAAACTTAAGTAGCTAACTAGAAGTCCTGGCAGAAATTGTGTGCTAATCGACATACAGTATTATTCCCTAAATATAGAGGATGATTTTGACAAATCAGATCTACAAATTTCAAATCTTAGTATTTAAAAAAAATAATTTGCGAAACGTTTTTTAGTAATCATTGTACAAAAAGACGTCACCAACTTCTCAAAATAAAAATCATTGAATACAATGGAAATTGAACACACATATCAGACAATAATGTTAACATATAATAAATACTCAATCTTATTCTTACCATTTCAGAAATTTGAAAAAGTCACTGAAGCTGACAAATTTCTTAGATGTCAAATTGGCGTGAAGCACACACAATTCCTTCTCCTGGCTGAGGACAGATCCCAGATGGATCTTAGTGAGGACAGCAGCACGCCCCAGCAGATTGCTCAACAGCTTTTGGCTCGGAAGTCGCAGCGTGTCCATGTTGCGAAATCCGAGTAGATGACAGAGAACAGCACGGATTGCCCCAAAAACATGTCTCAGAGACACTCGCTCCTCCACCATCAGCGAGATACACGTTTGGATCACGTCATCCGTGTACTGGATTCCCCCAGTCGACTGCGACTCCACGGTCTTCACGACAAGAGCAGGATTCTCTTCCACAGGTTTCGTGACAGCCGCCTGCTGTTCAAGATAGAGGACACCTGTTGCTCAAGATCGTTCAGACGCCTCCTCTTCCGATCCATTAGGAGTGCAGGACGGCCAATCGCCTCGTATCGCCGCTTCTGTTAGCGGACTAGCCTCCGGCGACTAGAGTGAGCCTCGCTCTGCGCCTATGAGAGATCTCTTCTCGTCCTCGACAGTAGATCCTCCTTGCACCGATGTAGGGGAGACAGAGTGGGATACAAAGGTTCAGGTCTATTGCGAATCTTGCAAATTTCTACTCACTGCTTTCCCAATGTCACCAAACCTTACGGCAGCTTCGCCAGTTCGAAAAACTTTATTTAAAACTCAATAAAACCCAGAATGACTTGGCCTTTCTTTAGAAATGTCAAGAGTTCGCTGTCATACCCAACTTTCTTCCTGTCCACCTACCTTGAACCCCAATCGTTACAGCTCAAAATAAAGGAAGCAATCTTGAAACAACGTCAACTCAGACTCGATGATAGATGCAAGGCTATCTGAGCAGAATTCAAGGAAACCCTCTCGAGGTTTGAATACTGCCACCTGAACCGGATTGTTGACTCCAATATCCAAAAGCAGCAACGAAACTTAGAAGGCCACTTCAACAACAAGTTCTCCACACTATCGGGTAGACACACTTTGTTGCTCATGCAAAAGTTTCTTCTTCAAGTTGAGCACTTCCAGCTATCTGAGAAGGATCAGACGTGTCAGTTGTTTATCAGTCAGATTTTCTGTCTACCTGGTGTCTGGAAGCTTCATCTTTTTCTTAGGTTATTCCATAAAGGGAGAAATTGAGGACCTCTTTGTAGTCCATGGAGTGCTGATGATTGGCAGTTCCAGCTCAGTTGAATTGTTCAACATTGTAGTGTATGTCCAGCTTCGACAGCTCCTAAAAAATACAATATACTGCATAACTCATTTCTGTTGAAACAATCAGTATATATATATATATATATATTTTTTATTATTTTGAAAATAAAGAGGAACACTTTAGGGAACATGTCTATATTTGCGACTAGTTTTGTGCACTTTGCAAACATCAGGCATAACTGAAATGAAGAGGAACACTTTTGGGAACATGTCTATATTTGCGACTAGTTTTGAACACTTTGCAAACATCAGGCATAACTGAAGTAAAGCAGGAACAAGCTTATAGTTAGTTACAAACAAGAAAAAAACACAAATATTACAAACCTTAAACAGGCAGAATTCTTTTAAAAAGAACTGATTACATTACCAATTTTAAACAAAACGAGCAAAAAACTAATATGATGTGAGGGGTTAAAGCATCCATCAAAAGATTCAACTGCTCCAAATCAGCCAGAGAAGACAGTGACCCCCCAAAACCCTCCAGTGATACTGATGTAAGAGGTTAAGGCATCTATCAAAAGATTCAACTGCTGCAAAGCACCCAGAGGAGACTGTCCCCCCACAAACCCGCCAGTGATACTGATGTGAGAGGTTAGGGCACCCATCAAAAGATTCAACTGCTGCAAAGCACCCAGAGAAGACTGTCCCCCCACAAACCCTGCCGTGATACTGATGTGAGAGGTTAAGGCATCCATCAAAAGATTCAACTGCTGCAAAGCACCCAGAGAAGACTGTCCCCCCACAAACCCTCCAGTGATACTGATGTGAGAGGTTAAGGCATCTATCAAAAGATTCAATTGCTGCAAAGCACCCAGAGAAGACAGTGACCCCCCACAAACCATCCAGTGATACTGATGCGAGAGGTTAAGGTATCCATTAAAAGATTCAACTGCTGCAAAGCACCCAGAGAAGACAGTGACCCCCCACAAACCCTCCAGTGATACTGATGTGAGAGGTTAAGGCATCTATCAAAAGATTCAACTGCTGCAAAGCACCCAGAAAAGACTGTCCCCCCACAGATCCTCCAGTGATACTGATGTGAGAGGTTAAGGCATCCATGAAAAGATTCAATTGCTGCAAAGCACCCAGAGAAGACTGTCCCCCCACAGATCCTCCAGTGATACTGATGCGGGAGTTTAAGGCATCCATCAAAAGATTCAACTGCTGCAAAGCACCCAGAGAGGACAACATCATAGGAGGTATTTTCCAGAATGGTGGTTATGAAATAGTCTCCAACCCTGTGAAACATTCTGCATAGAATCGATACAGAAATCGCTACTCACAAAAGGATAAAAAAATAGTAGTGACAAATTAAATGTAGATAGCAAAATTTGGGCAACAAAATAGTGAAAGATGTCAGCAGAATGGCATGAATGGAAGACGGGAAAGTTGATTGAGGCTTCCCTCTTTGGCTGTTTAGAATTTTTTTTATCTGACAATATTTCCAGACATTGGAAAATATTTTCAGAAAATGCAAATCCTATCACATTATGTAAAGCCATTCTGTATATAAAGGTCTTCTAGGTGTAACTAGAGATCATCTATATTAATAAATCTTATTAAAGCTAATCTCTTGTAAAGAGAAACTTAGCTTACCTGGGATTTTAGAATAAACCGGATTTCCATGCGGGTCCATAATGTTCTCGAAAATTTTTTCCATTCTAAGAGTACAATAGGTAGGTTTCCTGTTTCTGTTCTATTTGTTTTCTCTTTGTACCGCATTTTCATATTTGCAATCTTCTTTTGACGCATCTTGCACGATTAGCTTCCCTGTTTGGGTCACGTATTCCATCACAAAAATTGGCCAAGGCTTTCCTCTTTAGGTGTTTGGAAATCGGTTTATTGGACCTATCCAAAAGAATCATAAGATTCTTCAGAGTGTTCACAAATACAATGCTGTCCTTTTCACTTTCCATCATGAAATAAAATGTTTGTTAAAATTTGTGTACTTTTTTTTTTTTTTCCTCAACCTTTGCGAAATATTTATTCAAGCCAATTTTGAGTATTTACTCATACTCTTTATGGCAGTAAAGATTGTTAGAATTCATTGCAAGATTAATTGAAATAATACACGTTTGGCCTCAACACATCACTAGCACGTAGAGGATACTAGTTGTTTTATTACTATTTATTGCAAAATATCTTTTAAAATATTGTAACCTTTAAGCTGTTTTCAACACTTCAGGCAACCCAAATATATTTGTATTGTATTTTATTACGGATGTTTACCAAACCTTTGCTAATAAAGTATATAATTATATAGCCTTAGATAGTATGTAATACGGGACAATCTTATCTTGATTAGTGGCAAAAATATATTAAAGTAAAAAACTTATTAATAGATGCGGGAACATGAAGATTTAAATAATTGGTATTTAAAACTATATTATGACTATCATAGCACTAATTTTAAAACTCACAGTCAATCTGTAATGCAAATATATACCAATATAGTGTATTCTATATTTTCAAAATAGTGCACGAATTTTGTTTAAATTGAAATATATTTAAATACTGAAAATGTTCTTAATGGGTAAATTCTTTCAAAAAATGGTTTAAGTTGTTGAAAAATATAAATTACTACTAAAGTTAGGGCGACAGCTGTGTTTAAATAAATTCCAATATAAATGAAAATTGAGGCGCCATTTTGAAATATATTGTATACTTCATTTGTAGATTATTAAAGTGCTGTGCAAAAGTTTAGCAACAGTGTCAAAAAGGCGTTTTGTCCATAAAAATGTTTTATTCACTCTGTAATAATAATAAAGCATTTATTAGAAACAAAATACAATACCAAGTGAGAATCGGTGTACCTTTTAATATGAACATAATAAAGTGAGCAATGCGAACAATTGGAACAAAATTAACAGGGATGAAACATTCTGGCAGTCGTCGATTGGTTGAGAGTGTGGTTACAGTTTTCTGCATTTTGAAACAGTTTAACACTGATGGCAATTCTTCTGTCACCTAATGGAGTAAGACAGTCTCTGTAGTCCCGGCCACAAATGACTTAATGACAGCGCTTTTAAAGAGTGTCTAGTCTTTTGGATGTGTTGCATTCAAGCCGACGAATGAAGGGCACACATATTCTAGTATAGAACGAATTATCCCATTGTAAATAACAATCTGTTTGGATTTCGTTAAAAGGGGTCGGAAGTATCTGGTGGAAGCTGAGCGTATAATATTGTCGATGTGGACGTCCAATTTGAGTTTGGTGGTAAACATCACTCCGAGAATACGTAACTGGAACTCACATTTGAGGTTGGGAATATACAGGTAGACAACTGGCTTGAAGGACATGTATAGCAGTTTGGTTTTTCCAATGTTCAGTGTATGATCATGACATGGTAATGTGTTGAATTTCCTGCCTGCAAATCAGTGTAGAGTAATCCCTGTTAAAGGAGACGATAGTTATGAAGTCGTTGGCGTATTTCATCATATGAGTGGAGTCGTGTAATGATTTTAGTGTCCTGGCATACATAGCAAATAGATAAGGCGACAAGCAGGCCCATTGAGGAACTCCTGACAACTTTTAAGTGGTTAACTTTTGGTCGTTGGACCCGTTTATGAAGGTAATCTTTCAGCCAGATTATGAATCCCTGGCGCAGGTCCGTTTCTGCTAAGCTTTTCAGCAATAAGCAGTGAGGAACTTTGTCAAACAAAACATATCGAAACTAATTAGTATTGCGTTAATGGTGTCTTATTCGCGACAACCTATGTTCTAAACTGTTAGAAAATCGATAAGTCGAAGCCACAAGTTATATATAGTATTGGGCTAATATTGGATATTCGACAGGGAACAGGCCAAAATGCTGTGCTCGATGACCCGAATAGAAGACCATTGACATGAAAAACAATATGTATTTCCCCTAAGACCGTAGGTTGTCTGTGGAGGAGCCTTTTCTAAGGCAGCCCAAGCCACTAATTTTGCTTGTCTTTTCATTACAAATGACAACGCAATAAAATTCTCTACATAGATTTAAATTACTTTATATGGGATCATGTGATTTAGATCACTTTCACTATCTTCATTCTCGTCAATATAGCACAATCGACGAGATTTAGAGGTGGATGGATAGCTTGCAGCTGTAGGAGAGGCATCTGAACGCTTGCTCTGTTCTACACGTTCTCCTTCTCTGTCAGAAGCGCAATTAAAAAATTTCATAATAGCTAATTCAACATGCTTTACAGTGGCCTTTGGAAAGAGTGCAAGACATGAATCTGAAACAAAGAAGTAGTGGTAGTAACGCGTCGTACATGTGGCCACATATCTAGTCATTAGAGAAAATGGTTAATTAACTCTCAATGGTTGCCATTTTCTCTTCTTAACATAGATAAATAAATACCTAGAATATTAAGATAGATAGGTCGTCTGAACAGACGCCATTAAGTTATCTTGAACCAGTATAACAAGCTTCAACAATTGGCAATCATTTAGCAATTGTGAACTTAACTAAAAAAATACATGCAAATTTTGCCATCTTGCCAACCACTGGATACGAAAAAATGATATTTAAAAATCTATTTTTACCTAATTAAATATCTATGCTTCTTATAAGGTTGCACTTGGCTTCTCAAAGCTATTTAAATTAAAACAATTTATTCTATTGAGAATAGCCACTAGCAGAGAGAAATAGATATAAAGGACGACGAGTTTTGTGTCTTACATTTTAAGTAGTTGGACGAACATTTGAAACTTTTCTATTGCTAGCAGAAAACACACCAATAGCAAGTTTACTAGATGGGTAAGGAACAATACAAATCGTTCACAAATGTAAGAACAACACCAGAAACACATTGTTGAGGAAAAATTTCCCGGAATCAAGATTGGCATAGATACATACTTGTTATTGGGATAATTGACTTTGAGGTTATGTATAGCTGTCGGATAAGTTGTACACAATTTACAGTCTGTGTAAAAACAAATGATCCACTGTTAACACGCTGCTTTAGTAGCTGAATATAGTTTTCAAAAGGAAAGGATGAGAATGTGTCGGTAGTCCAAACAGTCGTACAAACTCATCCAAATGGTTACACTGCCCATTACTTGTTCCAGAGGATGTAAACAAATGGCGAATGTCACTAATAAACTTATCAACTCAGGCCATCGCACAATCATAATATGCTGTGTACCTGTCACTTGCATAGACATAGATAACAAAATGTAGAAGCAGAAAAAGTTGATAATATGCATTTGGTAAAATTTTGCTAAAGCGAATACAGTATACAATAAGAGAGTCCGATATTTCGTGGATTTGAAGTAAGCATGATTATTCAAAGAGTGAACCTGGCGGGTGCACCCTGATGGTAAACACTTAGATGTGTATTTTTTTAGATATATAATTATATAGATATATAATTATATAGATATCTAATTTAGCCTTCATAGCTGGTGATAATTTGTAAGAGAGAAGACCATGTTTTGCACTAATCTTTTCATTTGTCCTAAACACACCAAGTGCATATACTCTGAATGCCTTGTAGTCATCATCAGTTCGTTAAACAGGTGCTTCTTCATTATCACCAGGAGGAGGGGAAAATAACTTTCCTGCCATTGGGTTCTCCTCTTATCCTGCAAAAATGGCAGCAATTGTATCCAGAGTGCCCAGTTATGCACTGTAGGTAGGACCTGGCTGGTGCATCACAAATCAATTGGACTTAGGAGATCTTGACAAATAATCCTGAAACTATTTATTTTCATTATTGTCATTCCCTATAGTGGGCTACTGAAGGTATAAAAAAGGAAATATATAATTTTGATGATTATACTTTTCCTGGAACTAGATTGGATGCATATTACTTAAAATATCAAATAAAAATAATTCAAACAAAGGTAGGAAAGAATGACAGTTATCAATAAAGCTAAAAAATGGCACTCAAAATGAAATTTTTAATCTTTTTCTGGAAATTAACTTGATGTAGACTATCTATATCTACCATGCAAATTTAAAAGCTAGTAGAGAAAATACTAACAGCCAGTTAAAAAGGGGACCAGAAAATTGAAATAATACTACATCAATAAAAATCCACATGGTCTAGGCCCACATGTCAGAAAGAAATATTTGGTAAACCTTACCTGAAATTTTCACATATTCTTGAAATAGTACCAATTCCTTGTGCAGTTGTTCAATAAACCCAGTAAAAGTAGGCTTTCCATGTCCAACATCATTAAAATGGGCCAGATGCACATAGGGGAACTTTTAAAAAGAGGTAAACCATCAATATTTATGGCTATTTCAATGCTGCTATACAATCCGGGAAATGCAATAAGCTTTTTAGCAATACAGAATGCAATATTCTTGGATATACGTAAATAGCCATGTTGACCACCGCAGTACAAAGCAGTTTTTTTAATCACATCCACTTTGTGAGAAACATTTGCTTTCTTCAGAATATACACAGATGTAGGGACATCTAATCCTTCATCTTGTAATGGTCGGCATGCCGACCTAAAATCGGCAGTGTAGAATTTGCTTTTTCTTGGTCAATTTATGTCTGAAAAGTGATTTATATTATAAAATAAGAGGCGTACACCATAGTTATGATATATTTTGCATGCCACCATCGGACCGTCGTCGGACCGACTACTCCTTTAACACTGGGCAGGCAGAAGAGATGGGGGCCTTGGCCAACTATAATACAAAAATATCAAATACTACACCGTTTTATTTATTTAAAACGAAATACTTGCCAAATCATTACAAATAGGCTGCATGGAAAATACATTCCAGTTTTTAGCACTAATTGTTCTCTTTAAAATTGTCCTTTTGGAGGCCATTTATTTCAGTGATTTGACTTTGAATAAGCACAACAAACACAACATGCTATGAGCATATCTAAGTAAACAAATGAATCGCTTTCTACTAATACCTTAAATCAATATGATAGTAAAAATTTAATGACTAATTTTTCATGCAAAGCGTGTTATGCTTCTCTAATCAAAAGATTGCCATAACAAATACGAAATATTATTAAGTCCTGAGATCTATTTAATATTTCATTTATTTAATATGCAGTACCTTTAACTAGGTAATACTCACATTCTGCCTCTTCGGGTGACAACTTCCTTGTAAAACACGATTTTCTGGCTTTCCCTTGACACAAGTTATAGTATTGGGGACACCTGGAGTAATGGGCTAATATTGGATATTCGACAAAGAACACGCCAAAATGCTTTGCTCGATGACTTGAACAGAAGGCCATCGATAGCTTGTTGCTTGGATGATTTGTTCTTCGATTGAAAAGGCGTATCGCTGGCCAAGGTCTTCAAAGAAGAACAATTCACACTCTGACTATGCCTTTGACTGATTGTTGACGTATTTTACAAAATGTAAATAAAATGTTAGCTGGCGTTATTTTGATTTGTCAGTGTTCTTAATTCCCAAATGGGCCGTACAAACACTTCTCTACTCGAGTTGTCTATGTATCTCCTCAAAGGATCATTTCCTCTCAATTTCAGATCTCCATGGCGACCTCATCAGTTCCGCCGGGTTATCGTGAGGCTACAGATGTTAATTTGGAAGCTGTGGATGTAGATGAGATGGAATTCTGTCTGATCCAATGCCGTTCCGATATGGACCCCTCCATCCTCTGCCAGAACCGGGTAGCCAAATGCATTCGGAATCTGATGTCGGAGGAAGACCCAGATGCAGCGGAGAAACGTGTTGTGAAGACGAAGGGCTTGACGGCGGAAGGGGTTGCCGGACCAACGTTGGAGCTGGAGGTGTCTGCCAAGAACCGGCGGTTGACTCTGGTGACTGGAAGTGGAGGAGGCGTCGTGGAAAGCGATGCGGGAACAGGTTTTCGCCTGAAACAAGTGCCGTTGAAGATGGTGCGCATCTGCGAACAGCTGGAACCGGTGCCGAATGGTGTCATGGCAGCAGAAGTAGAAGAGGAGGCGGACGGCCACCCTGTTCGGAATGATGCGGAAGAGGCGGTGACATCGTCTGAAGATCACCGAAGGCAGAAGGGGAAGAAGAAGAAGAAGAAGACGAGTCATTTATCCGATGAAGGGGAACAGTTGAGCATCGCACCAGCCGAGTTGACAGTGCGAGCTAACGGCGAACCAAGCACTGCCGTGAAGTCCTCGAAGAAAAAGAAACGGAATGGAGATCGCTCGGGTTGGGAGGAAATCCAGTTGGTTTCCATCAAAACCGAACCTTTGGATGAAACGGAGCGGATGGTCGAAAGCAGGAAGCGGAAGAGTCGGGACATTCAGGATACCGATGATTCTTCTGTCGGCAGACCTGCGAAACGGAAACGTCTGGACAACAACGTCGATGTGCCTCCTCCTCCAGTGGACCAGATGGAAGACTCTACCACAACGATACCGGACGATCGTGTTCCCACTAGTGACGAGAAGAAGAAGAATCGCAGGAAGAAGAAAAGGGACAAAGTGGAACCGATTGTCAAGGCTGAATTGAAAGTGGAATCTGAGACGAGGAAGAAGAAAAGAAAAACTCACGATCACTCGGACAGTGCCAAGTTGCAGATGTTAACCAATTAACTGTGGTACTTATTTTTCTATTCTAGCTAATGAAAATATCGCTCAAACCTTTTTCATAATTCTGGTCATCTTTGGATATTCCTGAAATTCAGTTGATTAGTTATTGTTTATTGTAATTGCTTTCTTTTAGCTATTATCTTCCATTGTTTAAAGGCATTTTTTTTTACTTCGTAGCCCCATTTGTTATAACTCCGATC
Organism: Nematoplana nigrocapitula; assembly: GCA_032274565.1. Taxonomy (NCBI): domain Eukaryota; kingdom Metazoa; phylum Platyhelminthes; order Proseriata; family Nematoplanidae; genus Nematoplana; species Nematoplana nigrocapitula. Next base: position 3,057 of record JAUYWV010090155.1, on the reverse strand, counting down.
ATTTGCTTCTCTGTTTCTGTACGTATTGTACAATATTACCATAAAAGCAGACGTAAGTAGATAATTGGGAATTGGTGATTGTACAGATACTAATTATTTTGTAAGAAGGCCTGTAAATAAATTATTTTTGGATTCTTTGTTATAATTTAGCTGTTTTTTTCTCTCAGAGTTTTGCAGAGCCCTATTGTTTACACGTGCGTTCTATATTTTCCCTAGGGTAATTGGAATAGTTTTTAGGCAGTTGATTGATGCACAGCATATATTTAGGAGTACAAATACACCCGATATTGAAGAAATTAGTTTATCATTAGTTTTAAGCGACACAATTGCGAATAACGAAATATATTTTAATTCTAAATTCGACAAATATGGAGTACACATCGTGCAAAAAACGAATTCTATATGGGTCTGAGACAAAAGCTAGTCTTGTGTGAATGAAAGAGGCAGTTATTCAGCTCTATTTCCCAGTATGCGTTTTCGTTTAATAGAGTGCCTCTCTGAAGCAGTGCCGGATGACATCTCAATGGTGCTGCATAGAAAAACAATTTTCTGTGCTACTAAAGCAGGCCTCTGGTTGCGACGTCCATGAAGTAAGGATAAAAGAGAACAGAATTTAGATAATCAAAACAAGAATAACGGTCACAACATAATATTGTTTGCCAAAACTCAGTTTGATTTTTTAAACGTAAAGACGGCATAATCATGGACAAGGGAAAACGAGCAAGGAAGAAGCTTGAAAAGAATGGACGAAGAACAGCCATCCATCCATCGGTTGACTCAAACGAAAAACGGAATAATATTATTGAAATTAGCCCACACCAAGTAACCAAAATCGGCACGCCTCATCCAGTCCCAACAAAACCAAAGCGATAAACCCATACAAAAAGAATCCCTGGCAAAGGCAGGAAAACTGAACAATGACGTTATCAAGCCATGGTTAAGATTTACAACATCGGATATGTTTTTCAGGTGTGTCGGCCTGTCGTTGGCTGGCTGGTTTCCGATCTTTTGTATTTAGGCTTGAGCCTTGCTCGTTTTCCCTTGTCCATGTAACGTAAATCACGATTGGCATATGTGCGTTTTGCATTTTTTGAGTGACTCAAAGTAAGAAATTTTATGACGGAAATACAAACGTTTTTACACTGATATAAAAATATTCTTTCACGTTTTAAATATTGTTAGCCGGCTTCTGACCGCAGGAAGGGACCAACAAGTGAGAGGAGAATATGAAGTATAACTAACCCGACTTAAGTAAAGATAATATAGGTGTGGGCGCAACAAACAAATCTTTATTAATAGCTATAACAGCCCACCTAGGGCGAAACACAACAAAGAGGTCACCTATTCACACTGTGGCACAAAAACACAACTCTGTCTCTTAACTCTCAGACACAGACTCGCACAGGGCAAAAACAACAATGGCCTATAAAGAATTTGCCGTATGAGTACTTACAGTCACAGAAGATAAATTAAAGGAGGCACACAGCCCTGGTATCAGTCCACAAGATTGTGGGGGTTATCATGGCCCCAAGGTGGTGTTATCTGGACCCCCCTAACCGATTTGCAGACCAATGACCACGCCGGCCTGGGAGCCCTAACAAAAAGGTTGACCATGACTGGTCAACAGTTCGTGTCGCACTGTGAATCCTCGTCGAAACTCCTGAAGACCACGTTAACACCTCGCCCAAGTACCAGCGAACAGCAGGAGGTACACTTGTCCGAACTCCTGGGGACCACATTAACCCCTTCGACCAAAAACAACCAGGTGAGGAAACAAGAAGAACACACAGTCCTTCACTTGTAACTAGCAGCAGTCCTGGCAGTATCTTCACTCTCGTTCACCTCACTGCCACAGTCTCCAATGTCTAATAAACACTCTGTGTGTGTGTGTTCTTGGCAGAATGCCGGCCTAATTAAATAAAGCAACTATACAGGAAAACTCCAACCAGCTGAACATAAGTCAATACAAAGATCAATACCGCCATATTGGCGCAGTTAAACTAAACACTGCTCCCAACACTCACTGGAAAACAAGCTGCATGACAGCTCAATACTAATAAAACCAAATATACAAAGATTAGCGCAAAGTGCCAAACAATATTATGGAAGCAGTATATTGCTTGATTTCTATGCTACTGAACTAGTCTCATTAATTTCCAAACACCCGAAGTATAATATGCTATTAGAATGATTATTATTTACAATCTTAAAATGTTCAGAGCAGTTGCTTAGTTAGAGCATTAAACATGTTTGCACTTATCAATCAAATGAATTTCATTCAATATTATAATGTATGTCTTAAAGCAGAAATTAAGACAATTATTTTTCTGAATAAACAAATATGTTTGCTAATTTTACCAGGAAACTCTTTTGTGAAAGGGTAAGACTTTTTTCTTAAATATATATGAATAAGCTTATTATATACAACATAAATCATATACATATATATTGTTTAAAATCTGTTTTTTGCGGGATTGAAATCTTTGTAATTCCTAATTTTTATTTTTTTTAAAAAGACGCATACCAAAAAATTAAAAATTTTTACTTAAACAAATTCTTAAATTTTTTGCTTTTAAAAAAAGCAACCCGCACGGGGACACCAAACAAAAAATCAAATTTACCTACCCCTACTTGGTTTTAGTTTTACTACATATTTTTTATAAAATAAATTACTTTTTTCCAGATGCCAATGCTATGTCCCCTACTGATTTGGAATCCCATAATCTTATATCTAAATAAACTCCTGAATACCTAACACCCCATGCCAGTCACCAAAGGACAATAATTAAATTAACTCATTATAAAAATCTATACTTTTTTAGAAAATCTGAATCGTATCGCTTTACGGAGCTTATTCAATTTTTGTTAATTAGGAATTTAAATAATCATTTATTGCCCGCCCCCCTCTTCAAAAGCTTCCTGCACCCCTGATCTAGGCTTATAAACTTTAGTACATTTTCTGGAAAGTAATGTATACAGTAATTTTATTTTGTAACTGTGAACTCTGCTTACTAGTATATGCAAAGTGAAAAATATTTTGGTATAAAATTTAGTATA
>JAUYWV010090154.1:0-23465 GCA_032274565.1 Nematoplana nigrocapitula | reverse complement strand
AGTATACCTCGGAATTTATAAGTAAAATTAAACCATAGTATGTTTTTTAAATATCACATGTTGCTTCCTGATATTTATTGCCTTATGTATCCCCCGAGCGAAGCCGGGTACCCTCCGCTAGTTATAAATAAAGTACAAGGGCGCGTAAGTGTTCACGGTACAGGAAAAACGCGTTAATTATTTCATTCGAAAATTGATCAATGTAGCCGCCAAAACGCTAAAATTTCGATTATAAGAAAAAAGGAACAAGTCGAATTGAAATATTTAATTTTAGATTTTCCACATTGTCCTGAACCACACACTTGATTCGATATCGGGTTGAGTTCCGAGTACAAACATCACAGTGATTACACTCGGACACGTGTGTTCCTTAATTCTGTCATCTAGTGTCGTTTGGTGCGTCCCAAATAGAAAGTACGTAGACTGGATCACCCATGCACACAAAACATATCACAACACTTCATTTGAGAAGCATAGAAGGCTTATTGATTAGGACTGAAAAACCCTATTGAAAAATTCATTGAATACTAACAGTGCATCTTTTTAATTTCGTATTGGTCGATTTAACTAACCAAGTTTGCCATTACTGTATTTGTTTGTAAGCCTTTTTCGAAAAAATATGGATCCTTTGGATATTGCATCCTAAACAGGATTTGGTTCCCCATTTTCTTGATACTATTAGTTCTCCTAATGCACCACCTAATCTAAAAATTCCCTTTTTTAAACTACAGATGTAGGTCTTGTAATTCCCGGTCGAGGGGACACGCCGGCGCCCTGACCTTCCGTAAATGGGAGAAAAGAAAAACGAGATAAGGGAAGAGGATAAAACGCAGCTCGCTGCTTGCCGAAACAGGACTCTCGACCACGAGAAGGCGGCTGCATGGGACCAGGTTGTTCAGTTAGGTCTTTCCGCGAACGATATAGTACCGTATTGTGAAAAAGTCTGGAAAGAATACCGCTGATGTGAGATAGAAATAGTGTCGACGTTCTCCTGAGCCCCTGTCTATTATTGAAGAGTGGGTACAGTAGAGTCAGTTTAAAAGGGGAAGGACATAAACACTGGGAACAAACAGAATGGGGTAAAAAGCATGCCGTCACAGAGGGTTAACTGGTTAACCGCTTGAGTGACTCGGGTTATACATGGAATCCTTTATAATAGGACCTGGAAATGACCCTCCAAAAACATTCAGTTCCGCTGAAGTTGAAACTGTTACAGGCAATCATAATGGCCACCGCTTTGTACGACCGCAAGGCATGGACTTTTAACCAAGAGGTTGAAAAACGGATTACTGCCTATGCAGGACTGTGATTGCCTTGTAATTTTGTAACTTTTGTAATTTTCTGTGGCGTCAGCGGCCACCAATAGAATAAACGAGAGAACACCTACTAATCGCCTGCTCAGCTTGGGGGTAGGCTCGAGCTGACCTTTAGGGGCATACAGCAACCATGGCTGAAGCCCTCGGAAAACCGAAGGATGTCGTGAAGTACTTGCGGAGGGTGGGTCGGGTGGAACCCCACACGATCCAGTCAATATCCCCGGAGCCCCGGGGAAAGACGTGGTGTGAGCAGAAGAAGTGAAAAGGAAAAGAGTAGATGAGAGAGAAACTGTAGGGAAGTCCCAGACAACGCAGCACTTTGCCTGCCGGAGTAGGACACCCCCGCCACGAGAAGGCGGCTGCATGGGGGCACGCACCAGGACATCGAGGATAGGGCTGCCCAAGGCGACAATGGCTGACCGATGTGGAGATATGAACGGGCAATCAGTGACAATGGCAATGCAGGCAGCTATAGATCGAAAGGGCTGACAAATAATATCTATGACTGATGATGAGGAGGCCATTGCCCGGTAAATCTCAAAACACGTAGTCGATATGCTTCCTATATGCAGCTTACCTGGATCTTCGACGGGGAGATCTGGACCTTGACCTGTGTCGACCCTCACGGCCCGGCCTGTTGCGTCCAACTAGTTCCCCTCTCTCATTACGCTCACGCGAGCGCGATCGTCTTTCTAAAATACACAAAATTTGTTTCACGTGAGCATTATCATGCATATATTTATCCATATCAATGGATTAGATATTAAGTAAATTTAAACACAACTGTAATTCGAATATTAGAAGCAGATAAAGTAAACTTATACGTGACATGCATCCACACATCCTTAACAGGATTTGGTTCACCATTTTCTTGATACTATTAGTTCTCCTAATGCCCCACCTAATCTAAAAATTCCCTTTTTTAAACTACAGATGTAGGTCTTGTAATTCCCGGTCGAGGGGACGCGCCGGCGCCCCGACCTTCCGTAAATGAGAGAAGAGAAAAACGAGATAAGGAAAAGAGGATAAACGCAGCTCGCTGCTTGCCGAATCAGGACTCTCGACCACGAGAAGGCGGCTGCATGGGGCCAGGTTGTTCAGTTAGGTCTTTCCGCGAACGATATAGTACCGTATTATGCATTAGCATGCATATATTTATCCATATCATTGGATTAGATATTTAAGTAAATTTAAACACAACTGTAATTCGAATATTAGAAGCAGTTAAAGTAAACTTATACGTGACGTGCATCCACGCTCAGAATGATCAATTAATGAATTAAATTGGGACATAGCACGTACACTTACTACAAATTTCATTTATATATGCATGGATCTTTCTCAAATTCGACTAATAATAAATTCTTTGCATTTATTCACCCCTGTGTCCCTTTTCCTGATTATTTGAATCAACAAGGAAAATGTGTATATAATTTGTACTATGTGCCTTTTGCTCGATTTTTTTCTATCTATTTTTCCTGAAAAATATCATACGCATAGCTGGCAGGTGGGTAGCACTGAGTACTATGGTACAGTAATAATATAGTAATATCAATATTTAAAATAATACGAACAACTTGTGAATTTCTTACATATGCGACAATAAATGTGAACATGATATTACGCAAAAAAGAAAATTTCAACACAAACAAGATTTAATTTTTCAGTGTTATCATAATTGAATTTTAAAAAATATCGATTTACTAATAGTGGATGTAATCATAATAATTAATAATCACATCTTAAGTATGGGACATCAATGTTTCGGACTTCCGTTTTGCAGGCATCAGCGGATTCGCTGCAGATTTCTAGCTATTTAATGCCCCTATTGACTTCTCTATGAATGAGGGTCCTGCTTCCCTTGAAATGGAGTTGTTGGAGCTGTAGTGCAATGATGAACTAAATGCGAAGTTCCATACCTCCTCCCTCCCAATTTTGTTCTTTCGCGATGTCATCCTTCTTTCTAGAAAATTTCCACAATTTCGACCACATGTGATAAGCTGCTTTATGGTAAGCAGCACCACCCACCCCACTGACATTCCATCAGATATTTTTCAAAACTGACATTTTCATTAGTTTTATTTACAGATGAATAATGTCTATGGATAAATTCACAAAAAATGCACTTTTAAAATACACTTTTTGTTCTAATTTTTCATCCTAGACCTCGAGCTATACCCGAAAGTACTATTTGGCACCTGATCTAAAACGCCCCCCCCCCCCAGGTGTGTACCACTGTAAATGTAATAATTTTAATAGCGATTGGAGTTATGCGGGTGGATGACAGCTATTTTGACTAGGAGATGGATGGAGTCATTGAGGAAATATGGCATATTGTCTACTTATTATAATCATAAAAAATAATATTATTAGCATTATTTTGTGGATTTCATGTTTATCCATTTGTTTTACTTTTCAAATTGTATTTTTTTCAAGAAAAGTGTTTCAATTTAATTGTGTTTGAATAGTGTTGTTTTAGTCAATTTAAATTTTAATGAATACGGGATGCAACAAAATTATGATTAGGATATGGCTTCACAAGTGAACCATGTATGCTTTTTATCAATTTGCTGGGTGGGCCACCTATCCCATTTAAACAAAGCCCCTGTAATATCACATTTAAATTGACAAACAGTGGAGTAAAGTTGAGTAGTAAAACTTGCTGTTTAAAACGCATGTTGGGTAGTGAAGGCCAAAGATTTCTTCAAATGCTGCTACTAAGTTCAAACAATCCAGTCATTACTTTGGATGAGGCCTTGGAATTCCTATAACAACATGTAGAGTCAAGTCAAGAGTGGGAGCTTTCTATGGAGAAAGCACTCATCAAAGTGCTATATAGAAGGAAGGTGCAGACTTCATTTGGAAATTTAAGGTCAAAGTGTTTTTTGTTAGCAGGAGCTGCGGGAACACACACTCAGTGTCCCGAAATCAGTTTTCATTATTTTTCTACAGGAGTCTGTAGGAGGACGGAAATTAGCGCATCCGTGTACAGTAAACTACAAAGACCCTCAAGTCAAGGCCGCTCAGAAAAAATGGCTTAAAGAAAATAATGATTCGAAAGTTTTGAAGCGTCAGATGACACTTTATAAACATTACCAAAGGGATTCAATGGGCGGGGGGCTGGTAAGGGAAGAGAAGTATTGCATAAAATGCCTAACTTCAGAAATATGTACGACAGAAAGGCCAGCTTCGCCTTAAAGAAGCGGACAGACTTAAGAGCGCTGCTAAATGGTAACTTAATAATGACATATGTAACCCCACCTGGAGGCCAAAATCCAGCCACAATGGCCAAACTTGTCCACTGCTTAAAAGGAGTGGCCTTACATCTTATAGAGATGTCCCAAGAAAATAGCCGATTATTTCGTAGAATTATATTCAAGTTTACGGCCGACCAGGTGAGGGAGCAGGTCTTAAGTCTTCGATTAATCGAGAGGTATGCCAATATGCTATGCTTGAATTACATGAGTATCCACAGATCGAGGAGGCTGGGTACAGAGAAAGTTAGTCTTGGGATGCATTCACTCTAACCAAAGCACAATGATTGCAAAGTTCTCTGGCATCTGACTGCAATATCGTTTCACTTGTTGTTCTCCTCAGTGGTCTTGAGTCTTTGAAAGGCCCCAGTGCCAAACTTCAGAAGCATGATGCTAATGTGGTAGCTGCCTACATTCACATAGACTCAGCTGTCAATGATGTCGCTCGCCAGAGAAACAACTTTCATCTTGTCTGGGAAGATTGGTTCAAAGATGCTGAGAGAATTGCTGACAATATTGGATCCGAGATCAAAGTCCCGAGAATAGGCAAGCATCAGAAGCAACAAGCCAACGTTCCTGCTGACACAGCTAGGTAATGCTGGAATATACATGATTTCGTAATCTGTTAAAGTGCTAGTAATATTCAAGAGATATTATGGTTGATTCACAATATGACAAGTTCATATGTTTAATTTTTTAGTGACTACTACAAGAGGACAGTTGGAATACCATTCATGGACAACCTCATTCAGCGACTGCATACCAGATTTTCTGAGGATAATCGGAAGATTTAGTCTATTATGTCTCTTGTGCCACAGGTCGTCATTAATTGGTTAGATTCACATTTGGATTGGATGGCCTTTTTGACAAGATCTCGGGCATGACTATGACTTATGTTTTTTAGTGCAATATATCTGATCAATTAAAAGGATAATAACGTAGCCTAATTCAATATATTGATTAGAGAAGTCTGTGCCTAACAATAATGCATGTGAAAGTTATATTTTTTACCTGCAAAATACTGCCATAATTTTTCTTTAAATCACACGTAACAAGTCTTATTGTTCACTTTCGAACAATAAATTAATTTTATTTATGCTCAACTCCACATGAGTTTTATTGTTTTATCTGAAAAATCATGCATTTGAATCTTTTAATCTACATGTGACAAAAAGTTAATGTTACTTGTAATATGTGTTATGCTAAAAAAATCAAATATATAAACCACATGCGTGTATGTCAATGTCAACAAATTAATATAAGCCAACCACCACTTTTGCTTGCTCAATTTTACCAAATTTGTAGGCGTGTATAAGCCGACCCCACTACTTTTGCAACATATACTTGGTTATGTATAACTGATTGTTTTTTAAATAGCAAATAATAATTAATTTAGTATCTTTTTTAAATTAAATTATTTATTTACTACTAGATAGCTGTTCCCTAAAAATAGGTTGGAATAACGAGTATAGCTATCTATCCTAAATACATACACATTCAATTATGCTCGCGTATAATCCGACTCCCCTTTTCATCCAAATTTATTCCAAAACTTCTTGGCTTATAAACGAGTATATACACTACTATTGCAGTATTATTCCAATGTAAAATATTTGCAACCTGAAATGATTTCATCTATAACAGAATTATTGACATTTTATGCGCGATAACTTACAACAAGTATTTCTATAGAATATTTTTAAAGCCTGTGTAAATTGTACATAACTCAATTATAAACAACATATTTTCGTTTGGTTTTTAAATTGTAGAATTCTCAAAACTTCCTGCAGCATTTCAAGCAGCTCCCACCGAATTCCAGTAATAAAAGGAAAATAGATCAAAGAACCAGCATATATGCCTCAAATGCAATAAAACCCTCTGTAGGGGAAATGAAGCAAGTAGAAAACGTCACTAGGCAAACAATCACAAGGGAGATGAAAATTAGTCCTATTGTCCCAATTGACAATGAACAAGCAGCCAAAAATGCTCGAACAACAGAAGATGATGGAGATGATGTGCCATCTCAGTCTCAACTTCAAATGCCAATTCAGTCACATCCCCTTAAAAATATGACTCATCACTAACTGGTAAATGCAACCTTTTCAATATGCTTATAAACCGGGTAATAAATGCATTCATCAATGTATTCCTATTGTGATTCTTTTGTCACACTCAACCTCGTTTTCCTTGTTGTCAGATGATTTATATTAGCAGCTGCATGCCGACTATAATTCATCTAACAAAGTATATTGTCAATATTAGTGTCAATGTTTACAATACTTATGTGCTTTCTTTTCAAATATGTGGGTAGGCACACAGTCAGGGGGTGGTACACTGTTTACATCCCCTCAGTAAAAGTAAAAATGCATAATTATGATTAGTGAGGCTGTTCGACAATTCCATAAAAATACTTGTTTATAAATTTTGCAATAGGATGGTTTGGAACTTGAATATTATGGCAAAGTTGTATAACAGTGTTATCTATCCACAGAACTAATTTTTATTTTCGACAAATGACCCAAAGGTCAACTATTCGAAGTCAAGCTATCTCACAAACTAAGAATCGGATCTATCTGAAACTTAGGTTGGCTACTTCTCAGGTATAGAGAAGTAACTAATAAACCAAATATTTTCAAAATTTGTCCATTTGGGGCTAAGATATAGCACAGGAATATGTAATATATATTCACTACAGAATTTGATAAACTATATAGCCTACAGTCTCTATACTGTATATTACTATAAAAAATGTTTCTAGTTCAGTTTTTGATGCTAAATACCCCTATCAAAACCATTTTTTATGCAAGTTGTACTTTTTTAGCTACATTACTCTGAAATATAGAATGAACATGTTATTTGGAATGTTCTAGACTAGCCCAATATTATCTGATTGAGCTGAAATTTACTGGAGTGCTTTGCCTTTAGTACAACCCATTCTCCATTCCTACAAAGTTTGAAATCAATGTGAGGCTATTGGTTATCAGGGCCGACTTATGAATATCGCCAAACATTTGACATTTTATATTAGCCAAATAGATATGACAAAGATGTTTTTGATTTGGAAACAAGTGTATAGGATGCGCAGACCTATTATACGTCTCTGAGCCAAATTTCGTGGTAATTGATTGAGGATGATGTTCTAGTGAACCCCATTCAAAAAGACTTTTCAAAGTAATTTTTTTTTAGTTTCATAGATCGAGTTGTTGATGCACTTTACATAATTTAGATAGAACATGTCAAGATTGATATATATGTTGCAGATGGTACGTGTATGGGCCGATGGTACATGTACAGGCCGACGGTACTGTACATGTACGGGCCGACGGTACATGTACCGTCTGGCTAGTTTGATACAGATTATGAAACTTACTTCAACTGTCTAGCTGCTACACATATCGTCCGGCTTGATACAGACTATGAAACTTACTTCAATTGTCCAGCAGGTTTGATGCAAATGGTGAAACTTACTTTAACTGTTTAGCAGGTACACGTACTGTCTGGTTGGTTTGATATAGATTGTGAAACTTACTTAAATCCACAGATAGTATATACAGTAGACAGATTGTCCACTCATGATAGTCCAAAATTAAATTAAATTTGCACACAGTGGCAGGATGAGCTAAACCATAGGGGAGAGAGTTGAAGGCCTATACTGTACATTGGTACCCCCTCTACTGGATAGTAGGCTATCATTGCAGATATGTTTTATCAATAGGGGAGGTGGCTGAGTGAGCTATCTATACAATGATCTATACAGTAAATACTAAATTCAGTGTATTAAGAAAGTAGAAAGTACAGGTTGCAATCATTATAATAAAAGTGTACTGAATATTACATAAACACTTGACAGTGATTATACATGGTCAATTTTAAACTTAAAAAAAAATCACAGCCCTTGACAGCATCTGTCTCTCACCCCAAATTGTTTGACTCACCCTATACTATTAATTAGTAACTATTAACAATCAGTTATTGGCTTAATAAAACTTAAATTAATGTTTGAAAAAAGGTTAATATGTCTGCTGAATTGTCAATTTAGGCGCCTACCTATATCAAAAGTAAATTCATATCCCTAAGAAATGCCTATTTTTCTAAATCCTGGCATCAGGCATGGGCGCCTATATCAAGAAAAAGACTCAATTTTTCTAAATTCTGGCAGCAGGCATGAGAACCATCGAGAGGGTTGACAATCAGTTCATAGTGTCTATTTAAATGACTTGAATGGTATTGTACATTACTTGTGCAATCTTCGAGTCCAATCAACTGAATGTTTGGTTGTTCATTCACCAAGGTCTACAACAGTGATTGGTTTCATGACAGCTGTGAAGGGAATAAAAAACTAGCAGGAGATCTCTTGAACCGACGAGACAATCCCTACAGGTATTTTCTTCCATACAATTGCAGTCAGGATCACATAGAAATTTTCTTCTCATTGGTTCGCCGCAGAGGTGGATGGAACAACAACCCCAATGTGAGACAGGTGAGTGGTCACAATTACTGCTAAAGAGTATAGAAAGAGCTGTATGTATTAGTTATAGATCAGGCAATACTTTATTGGAGTAGTCCCTGTTATAGATATATAGGGAGTTGAATAATAAAAGAGACAAACAGATAGGTAATTACAGCATTTCCAATATTTCAAGACTACCAGCATATTACCCCTACAGACACGTTATAGGATATATATTAGAACTAACTAAATAAGTTGTAGGCGCATTGGATGCTCTTGATTGTTGCGGAGTGGAGGACCACCTCCATCATGGACTGAACCCCTCGAGGCGGTAGACCTCGTCGCCAGATGGGGATGGGCGACGGAGAAGTGGGGGCCCCAGGCGCAACTCACTAAGACGCGTTGGGGGCGAGGTAAACAACAACAACAACCTCCATCATGTCCTCCTGAAGTGTGTTCAATGCATTGGTATCAGAGAAAGCATATTTCCGTTAAACCTTGACCTTAGTACTGTGGTGGAGCTCCCAAACCAACTGTTGAAGATGAGAGGGTATAACCCTCCTATATCCGCTCCAGGCCTAAAGAAGAACTAGGGCTTCAGGGGCCTTCATGCAGAAATAGTATGAGGAGAACCAGCGTTTCCAACACAACTCATTTTGAGCAAGGTTGGCATCCTAGTCGGTCATCTCCAGGAAAGTGCCCGAGGTTTCAGCACTTGGCCATTAAACTGTCATAGTAACGAATTACTCTGAAAACCCTTCTATGTCCTGATGCCCTTCAAAAGAGACTGTAACCAATTTGGGAGTGATGCGAAAAGGACATTCATTATCTCAGCCAGACCAGTTGGATTGGAACGGCAAGGGCAGTAACATTGATGGGATGTTACAAATATACACCATTTCCACTGTGTGTAGTGCTGGCCGGTAACCGCAACAACAACTTTAAATTGATGTATTGACACCATCCTTTTAAATGTCATATTTTCTCTTTCAAATCAGTTCTGTTCCGCCTACCGCACGATCCTCGGAGCGGAAGGCTTCACGATGCTCCAGCATTCTCAGGCGGCTAATTGCATCGTGCAAGACGACTCTGATGGGGATTTCATTGACAACGAGTTAGACGAATTCATCACAACAATGCCACATCGTGACCTAACGTCGTACGCGGCCAATATTGTGGGGTATATCGCAGGCTTTGTTGTACGCAAAATCCTTCGACATTCAAAGTGTACACAGTGTGATGAACACCTCACAACACAGACTGTTTTCCAAAATATGAAACCTTTGCGTTCTGGTCTCGATTTAATTGAGATCAAAGACAATGGTGTCTTGATTCGCCCATCACCCAGTGTGCTTGCTATCTGTCAGACGACGGAATGTTACCTGAGCGAATTGTCGCCATGTCAAATGGCAAATCGGAAATTGCGTAAATTCTTGGTGTTACGTATTTTGAATGCACTGGGATGTCCCTTCCCAAATAACCACAGTGTTGGGCTAAATCCGCATTCTCTGCAGCTTGCTAAAAGGGTTATTGAGACTTATTGTGACGTTGTGCTTCACCATCGATCAGTTATGTACTCTGATTATGTAAAGGGCAAAAATGTACGTTCCAAGTTAACGAAAAACGTTTTATTTCGACACCAATAGATTTAAATGTCTACTGTTTACTCTTGTGAATCATTCTAGTTGCCAGTTAAAAGTTGAACAATATTTTAATCAAATGTAATAAGTCTATTCGTTTCTCTGCATATTTTATTTAACGAGAGTAGACTGCAGTACATTCAATTTTTAACGATTGGTGATTCAATGTTGGTGTAGATAATTATTTCAATGTGTGAAATACTGTACGTCCATTCTAATTGCATTTTTAGGAAGTTAACGTAGTTCAATCCAGTAATTCAGTACTTATGATTCGAATGACTTAGTGTATAATAAAGTACCGTATACACTAAATTATTTTAAAGCTTATTGTATAATTAAGACTTTTTACATTTTACGATTTTTATATACGACTAATTCTACATATGACTAAATCTATAGGATTATTTCTGTTAACGATTTATTCCATACGACATTTTCTATAAGACATTTCCTTTTACGACTTTTTGTATACAACCCCATTTAGATATGGTTAAAATGCTATGTTCTGAACTGTTAAAGCGCAAGTTGACTCCAAAATGTAACCCCTGAATGTATTTCAGTTAACGATTTATTCCATACGACATTTTCCATAACACTTTTCCTTTTTACGACTTTTTGTATTCAACCCCATTTAGATATGGTTAAAATGCTATGATCTGAACTGTTAAAGCGCAAGTTGACTCCAGAATGTAACCCCTGAATGTATTTATGCTGGGCTACCCATATTTTCGTATACGGGATAAAGCCATTAAACATTTAGAAAATCAGCTTTATGTTTCATCAACAGTCTTTTTCTTTAATCAAATTTTCGACTTACGCAATACAATTGTACATATGATTTCAAAAGCCTATATTAATCGTGATACTTCACCACTTGAGGGGCATGTTTACTTGACGTAAATAGTCTAACTAAATACTTTTTACAGACCCGGCGGAAGGTAATTTCGATTGGTCGGGCCATTTGAAAAAGAGCACTTTCGATTAATTTTTCCTACTTAAAAGTTTTCTACATTTTACCACAAATAGTTAAACTATTATTTTACAAATGCATAGGGCTACGAAGGGTCTCTGGTTGTTGTGGAGTTTAGGTCTTACTATCTAAATGCTTTATTTGCTTCTATCTCTCTCTCTCTCTCTCTTATATACAAGATTCTAAATTAATGTTAATGTTGCTATTTGTGTAAAAATCAAGACTTTAAAAAAAACAACAGAAAAACACGCAATTTATTATAGAAATGTATTGTAAGCATTTAATCACAAATTATTTTTTATGTAGGTACATTGAAGTCGATTATGAATAATAATTATGTAGATAGGTAACTCTCTGGCTCTGATATGCTTTTCAATATAACATGTTTATAAAAAGGAAACGAAATATGGGATATTTGATGAAATGGAACATTCAACTGATAAAATTGATAAGGAAACACAGAGAGACGAAAACAAAAAGAAATAACATTTTAGACGTAAGATATAAGATAATATATAAGTATAGAGAGATTCGAACTTCTTTCCACTCTATGCAAAAAAAGATATAAAATGGAATTGAATACAAACATTTACACCATTATGAGTGCCAAGACAATGTCCACAGAAAAAGATTTTAATCAGAAATTTTAACGAAAATTGAGGTACGATGGTCATGATTTTTCACAAACCTCCTAATCATGTCACACATGTTTATTCCGTCCGCTTTGTCTTTGTGAACGTAGACCATCATGATGTTGTTTAGTGTACGTTGGGTCATCGTTGTCCAAAGATAGCTTTTAATTCTCCTGGCAGCTGAAAATGACCGCAAACTCGAAGCATTTGTGGCAGGCATCACCATTATCAGTTGGAACACAGTGCAGAGTTCGTTTTAAAATATTCTAAGTGTTGACGACATGTCTAAGAAAAAGTTTTATAAGTTATATAATAGTCACGCTCTAACTCACCTAAAAATAGATTTGGGAATTCGCCCACCTCCCGTCCAGCCTTAAATTTTTCCTATGTAACGTTAGTTAAATTCTGGAGATAGAGGTGTGTTGACTTTTTACACTGTAGCGCGTGTTAAGATATGCAATGAAGCTTGACGGGTGCACACAGACACAATAGCCCATTGTTTGTCTCACCGAATGCACTCCTAGATAATAAACTATTGTCTGTCTCACCAAAATTGACTCCAGTACATTGTTCCGCATGTGTTCGAGTGTGCTGAATGTGTCCGAATGTACCACATGTGTCGAGGAGTAGTACGAAAAACGTCAGCTCTAGCTCACCCCTTTTTTATTCGATTTTAACAAATAAAGAGTGAATTTCTAGGTCATCGAGCAGGGAGAATCGAATGGCGCTATTTATTTTCCGATCAGACTACTTATAAGCGGTTATAAGTAGTAAACAGTGTTAACGTTGTCAAAGACACCGCTCGCGCAAGCTCTAGCCACTCGCGCAAGCTCCCACGAATTCGCACAAGGCAGACACAATAGACTATTGTCTGTCTCACCAAAATGGACTCCAGTACATGTATTCGAGTGTGTTGCATGTGTTCGAATGTACCACATGTGTCGAGGAGTAGTAAGAGAAACATCAGCTCTGACTCACCCCTATTTTTATTCGATTTTAACAAATAAAGAGTGAATTTCTAGGTTATCGAGCATGGAGAATCGAATGGCTCTATGTAGATCAAGTATACAGTATGGATCTTATGAATAAAATTCATATATACGTAATTCACTAATACTTCCTACTTCTGACTGATTATGCTAATTTTACCCGCTTAGAATAATCAGTCGCTATTTATGAGATTTATGTATCAGATAAATTAATGTTTTCCACAAAATGTGATCAAAATATTCCAGATGATCAATATAGATGACCATACAGTAAGAAAAAAGTAAAGCAATACGAAAATTTTAACAAATCAAAAAAACAGACGAGAAACTATTCGACTTTATTATCCGGACGAATAGCATAGACGTCTCGTCTGTTCTCCGATGCATACAAACCTGAATCAAATGTATACTTGTGGTTAGGATTTGATGCCTTTCATTGAGATCGATTATCTGATTTAGGCGTACTTGAAATTCTATCGTCAACGCTTCCGAATTGTTTTGAAAGGGTTGCGAGACAAAATCATACGTTTCTAGAATTTTCTGGAACACTCGCTGTTCGGGTGGTATATGAGATTTTGATAAGAGACAATCTGCAAAATAGAACACATCAATATCCCAAATTCAATTGTAGGATGCGTGTATAGTGCTGATCTGTGTAAATGGAATATGGAATGGATATCTCTCCTTTTTGATCAAAGAAACTCTAAATTATATTTGTGGGATATTTATTGGATGAAGAAGTAGGGTAGAGGATGTAGGCCTAATGAAAACTCTATTTTGGTTAACTAATAGATAAGAAGAGCACAGTATAGTTTTTTACCTTTCGTCATCTCTGTGTATCTGGGCTTCCATTGAACAAAAGTTTGTAGTTGAAAAATTTAGTTAAATGTGTTGTAAGTATATGCTAATGTTATAAGAGACAGTAGTGTATGCTTTTGGAAGTGAAGAAGTTGAAAATAAATTATATTTTTTATTTTTAAAATTAATAATTTTACTTTATTTTTAATAGCATAACTTTAAATAATCTTTAAACAATTTCAAATTATTCACACAATTTAATTGTATGTTAAAGTACAGAATCTATTTATTAAAATCTTTTCCAATAAAAAATAGTATAAGTATAAACCATTTTTGGTAATTTTTCATTAGAATTATTTTATTGAAGTGGTGTAAATAATGCATGCAAATACTTCACCAATTCCTTTAATGAATTATGAAAGCGGAACTTCAAAACACCTAATCTATAAATTATAATCTAAATAAATATAGGTGTTAAGTTTTTCTGGTGCATTTTAAATGGGCAAGATTGTACCAGGGGCCTGTTTCATATAATTTAGGATCTCCTAAATTTTGCTGTATATTCACTGGTAAATTCTAAGTACTACGACCTCTTCCTAAATGTGTGAGGAAGTGAGCTAATAGGCCCACTGGCTGGCATTAACAATAGATATTTTTTCTAAACCCGTGTGATTAAGGGTACATGACAAAAGGGATCTATTGTTATCTCATATGTCGCACTGCCAGTCCGCCACACACTATGTGTACTCTAGGTCAATCACACGTGCTGCGCTGACAGACCTCCTTGTCAGTGGCCTCACGGGAGCAAGTGTTGTGATACCGACTATCGCTATTTTACTCTGCTGGAAACCATTCTCATTGGTCAACTAAATTTAGCTCCATTTATTCGAATCAATACATTTTAGGAGGTCCTATTTAGTAGGCTAGTGTTTAATGAAACAAACTTAACTGTACAGCTGTTTCGGAGCTCCTAACTGCTAAGTCGTATGAAACAGCTCCAGTTTTGTTGGAATATGGAGTGGTTTTGTGTGGTTTTGGTTTGGTTTGGGGGAGGCTAGCACACTATGGCTTGGATCTATTGGATAATATCAGTTTTAGGTAATTATTGGATTTATAGCAACACTTGACTATCATTAAAGTTTTGTCTAAGTTTTGCATTATGGGAGTATCGCTTTGTATCGCTTTTTATACCTATATTGCACTCATGCTGATATATGCGAAAACAACTATGGGAAGAGGTATGCTCTAGCTTTCAATTTGCTTGCGGATAAATGTATTGCCCGTTATGGTCAAACAATACGCGTTGAAATTCAAGTTCAATTATCCCACAAAAACGGTTATAAATGTGCTATCACTGGCTATGAATGAAGATGAATTTGAAATCTTATAAATTCAAAAGTGATTACAAGTGCATAATGAGACAATTCTCTTGATTTTATCTTGCTTCACGGTAGCTCTTTCGCACACTTTACTAAATGCTTGCTGTTGAACTTTATAATTTGACTCTAAGCTCATTTCAATGCAACTGGCACAATACCTACAGAATCACGGCTCACATTCTTAGGGTTGAACTATGTTCCGTTTACACATCCAACATCAACTTCTTCCTCTCAGATAGACCCAAGCCATACTCTGTCCCTTCAAAATTCGTTCCTGTGCCCTATAAGAACAACTGAAACCTAATTCACTAATATCAAGCCAAACCAAAAATCGTCAACATCCATTACAATCCCAAATTTCAAATAATACAGATCACAAACCGAAACTTCAGACTCCAGAAAAGCTACCAAACCATCTCAAGAGCTTGTATTACCCAAAGTCTACGCTACCATATAAACACCAAAAGCCTTCTCATACATACCCACTATCACCAAGTCAAACTGAAACCGAAACGCCCACAGACACAGAAAAAGGTGGGCCTAGCCTTTCCCGAACCAAACCGAAACTAGTCAAAACACTAATTTTTAATAAAAATTATAAAAGTGGGCCAGAGAGAACCTAAAATTCACTATTATTGCTGCTACAGTGTAATCACTTTAGACCATTTGCCTAACTAGAACGAAACAGTTTAAAAAAATTGTTGCATGCATTGATTTAAAAAAACTAAGTGAAATACTCAATGCGGATATCTGTGGGATTTTCAAAATTTAACGTCTTGTCAGAAATGCAGGTATAGATGCCATAAACGACTAATGTAAATAATAAAAGTCATAATAAATGATGATTGAAGTTAGCCAAAAAGATTTTATGATAGAGTCTAATTAATATTAATAAATCTTCATCACGTGCAAGAAACCAATTGATTTATTGAAACCCTTGTTTTAAATGTGCATTGAGTTTGTCGTAAGTGTTTTCGAACTGGTCATTGTCTTACACGCTGTGGTATTAGGCCTACTCGCCTTGAGACTTCGTTAACTGATAGCTTTGCACCTAAATCTATTTGTGAATCATTAATTCATGCAAATCAGCTTGTAGTATAGAACATATTCCATTTTTCTCCGGTAAAGCTTATGAAACATAGTCGAAGAGTTCCTGTAATTAGCGATAAGTGCTTATTTCCCCCACCCTGCATGCTTGCATTTGCAGACAAAAACATTATAAATTTAATAAACAAATACACTTACTTGCTTGTGTAAACTGACTGACAATCGCAAAAAATAAAAATAGCTCCATTTCTGAAATGAACACATGATCAGAGACACAGAATATGCTTATTTCCAACCTGCTATAGAGCTTAGAGCTGGAAACCAGCAAATATTTGAAGGCTGGTCCAGTCTGGCGGGGCCGTCAGTGTTTAGACCGGTAAGATCACGTCCAGTTCGTGGCCAGTTCATGGCCAGCTGACAGTATTTTGTTGTTAGTATAGATTGATCTATTAAAAAGTGCGTTGTTTAACATCACATTACTGTAGTTATAAATAAAAAGATTTCACATGAAATAGTTAAATATATAGACATATAGAAAAATACAGTGTATCAGGTTAGTTAGATGTCTGTGTGTTTTCGTTGAATTTCTATTAGTTTAGATCAATAGATGCCGTATTTAAAATTTAAAATTTCTATCTAAATTTAGCAGAATTTTAAACGAAGCATCCACTAGTGGTTCACTAGACCGTTTTACGGCCGCCGGGTAAGTATAAAAGAATGGCTTTAATTAAACAGCAGTATAATTATTTTTTCGACAAAGCGTCGATTAAAAGATAAACGTCTCGCTTACTATTCTCCATATTAATAAAATTCGCAAAACCTATAAATTCTTTGTTAATGCTTCGTTTAAAATACTGCTAGATTTAAATAGAAATTTAAAATTTAAAATATGGCATCTATTGATTAAATCTAATAGAAATTCAACGAAAACACAATCACATAGACATCTAACTTGCCCGACACATTGTAATTTTCTATATATATGTTTACATATCTAACTTTCTACTGTAATGTCAATTTTTATCCATATCTAAGGTGACGTTAAGCAACGCACGTTAATTTAATAGATCAATCTTTACTAAGCAATCATTTAAGTCATCAGCACCCATCCCAAAGCCGACACCTCCGCGGAGACCTTGGAGGCCTTGGTGCAAAGCGACTTTGGCCTCCTCCAGTATGTCCGATTTTTTTAACTTTCATAAAAAATAGTATTGTTCACAATGAAAACTGACGTGAATCCCGTTTAATAGAAATGCAATAATATCTGCAAATTTATATGAAAGTAGTTCAGATGTTTAGCCAGTGATTGTTTTATCCAAAACATACTGATTTACTGCTCAGCAGTTAGTAGAGGAGGATTGGACAGCACTTTTTCGGACTCGTTAGGCCTCATCAGCATCCATACCTGATTTCAAACTGCGAAATAAGTCAGCTTATATTTTCTCGAAAAAATCGCAACAAGTCCAGTTATTCTGTACTACTAACTGGCGAGCAATGAATTTAGTAGTAATTTCCCAATAATGATGTTTTATTGCATGCGATGTCCTTTCTATAGATGCAAGTTCGTGAATTTTAATCGAATTACTTGTCTGACTCTGTTTTGTTTGTGATTTCCAGATCAATTAATTTAATAACATGGGTGGGGGTTATTTGAATTTTTTCGGACTGATGTACATGTGCACTATAAAGACATACCGTATAGGCAACTGGAGAGGGGTTGGCGCCTAATGCTTTTTCTTAGTTATCATAGGAGGATCACCGACTGCGGATGGAAGGTAATTGGCGGTGGTTGAACTCCCTCTTGAGATCGCGCGTGTGTTTCTCCATAGTGCTAAAGTCATATTGATGGCTACACTGTGACTGTATGCAGTATGGTGGATTGATACGACTTGTTCTCTATATATACAGTACATCGACCGCAATTTATCCTTTGGAAGTAATACATGCGCATGGCTACAGGCTTAAAAATACTATTAATAGACAATAAACTTCTCATATATGTATGATCGACATATACAGAAAACTATTTTGCAAATAATTATTTATGCAACTTAGTGTATATGAGATTAGAATATAACATTATTATGCATTAGATGTCGATTTTGCAATTGAGATCATGCATTATAGTGTTATTATACTGTAGGATATTTTTTTAAATAAATCATTGCAATTCAATTTTATTGTTGATGCCATTACAAAGGCTGAATGAATACATCATGTCTCTCGCTCAACTAGTGAATATTTGAGGCCATGAAATTTATGTTTTTTTACAATGAAATATTAGACTGGGGCCTGGGCTACCACCCAAAGCGAAGAGAAGTGTATATGTGTAAACTTAGCAAATCAATTTCAGAAGAAATTAAGAAAATTTAAGTGTTGGAGAGTCTACGAAAAACAAATGGGCAGCCATATGAGGCGTTTCAAAAAATCCTTTCTGAGAAAAATATGTCAACTCGGATCGAATCTGTCCCCATTTCGATACTTGCAAATTTTTTAATCCACTTTTACTTTTCATTGAAAACTACAGAAGGAATATCTTATTTTATATTCACTTCCGCCTTTCATGTGCTTCCTTGCATCTACCCAAAGGTATCTAATAACTAACCAAGAAGTGAATAATAGACATCATCGACGACGTAGAATTTAGGCGAAATATTGGTGTGCTTAAAGTCGTGGTGAAAATGGATGGAAATGGTGGAAAAGGAATGGCAATAAAGAAATACGATTCCATAAATATACCAAAGACTTTAAAACATTGAAAACATATTCAATTTCCTGATAGCTTTCAAGACTAAATTACGGTGCTCCATGAAATAAATTCAACAATCAGTTTCTCTGGAAAACCCCCTCATATTTCTGATTCAAATTATGTTGCCTTCGCATGGCTTCTTTTACAAAGGAAGTAGGCCTAACATACTCAAAAGATTCAAATTTCAAAATTAAAAGTTGAATGGTAAAATTGTATTTATTTCAAAAGACATTGTGACCTACTATTCGTTAATCAATAAAAAATAATACAATTTAAATCTTTATGAGAAACGGCTTAATATTGAAGTACATATTTTGCTTGTCTTGTTTTAAATTTAAAGCACATATGCAAATAAATAGATGTTCAAGATATGACAAAACATTTTCAATATAGGCTTATATCCATACAATACGCATCCATGAACTTTAAAAATCGAAACTACAGTATAACACAATGAAGTAACTTCTTTTGATATTTTCACTTATACAAGCAGTAGACTAGGTACATGATGAATTACTCATACGTAAAATCAATGTTAAGTAATATTCTTACCGTCAGATAGTTACAAAGTTTCAAAGATGAACTCCAGTTATATTCCTCTTGCAAAGTGCAGTGAAATGCAATCCCAAACAGGGATAATAAATTAGATCATTAGTAATCAAAATCTGTCTGAGAGAAAAAGACGTTTCCTTCGACTTTATTTCAAGATGAGAGGAAGTGTCATAAGGTAGATCTGATTTTATTGGTTGATTTATTAGCCAATAGTCGGAAGAAAGATAAAACAAAATCATGTCTGTTTCTGAGCAAAAGGCATAATACAGAGATAGAAAAAGCTGTATTCAAAGCCTGTATTTGCATATAAATCCTGCGGAAAATATATATGTAACTACCTCCTCTTAGGAGCAGGCGAACGATAAAAAATAAATTAAAATACAAATATAAAATAGCAAATGTCAAAGAAGTCATTAAAATTGTTAAATTATTGGATTGTATCACATAGGCTGATCCTAAATATATAAAAAACTCACTATCTCATTTTCAGTAAACGTGTTACCAGAGCTAAAATGAAAAATTGGTGAATTGATAGTTGTATTGCCAGGGATCCCACACTAAATTCATTGGCCTTACTATTCAATCAAGCCTTAACTGGGATATTCATGTATAGGCCTAAATGAAATTAGGCTATAACCTCGTTGAATAAGTACTTATATTTATTTTATAACATTAGAGGTTACCTAAACAGTCAATATGAAAATATTTCATTTAAAGTTGTGATTTTTCAAATATAATTATGGCATCGAATATTTTTATAATTGTCGAAACCAATTAATGAATCAACTTCAAATTACACAAAATATAGACTAGTGAAAATATTACACTGCCAAAAGTCTCTGACAATTCCAATCTTAGACTGTTATTGCAAATTCATAGATTATAGTATCACAATGAAAAGGTCACTGATGAATTTCAGTCTTATATTACAAAAATATAAATCTATTCATAGCTATCCAACGAGGCAAAAATAACAATATTCATTTAAATTGCATGGCTTATGCAACAAAAGCTAAAATTATTGATAGAGCTTCCATTCTATGAAATATTCTCCCCTATAATTTAAAATATAGTAAAGGAAAAAATCTATTTAAAGCAAATATTACAAAAGATTTTATAACAGCAAATTAAAAAAAATTGTACTCACACTACTTATAAAATAAATTTATCATTATTATTATAAATAAGAAGAGAAAAATTACAAAGAGAAATTATGAATGTATGGCATATTTTTGGTTTAGGCCTACTGGTAAAATAAGTCACGACCTGCTGGATATCATTTCCTTTAGACAAAGTCGCTTTATATATTGTATATAGGTCAAATAGCCATTATTATAGCAACTATACTTTAGCTGTCTAAAGATTTGCGGGTAATTCTTGGTCGAGTTTTATAAATGGTTTATTAAACAAGTAAATAATAAAATCGACCAAAAACTATGAGAATACGCTGACATACGTCAAATAAGTTAGAGGTAAGTTTTGTATAAGTTACGAACACGCTGAAGCACGCTGGCATACGTCGGAGTACGGCGAGATCGTTTGAAAATTTTGCGTGCATGCAGAAATTTTTTACAGCGTATGGCTAGGCTAATACGTTACGCATACGCGATTATAAGTTGTAGATAATTATACAATCGTTTACACACTTTCATGTAGTAAGTTACACTCATATGTCGAAATGCGTCGAGATAGTGTTATATAGCGTCACAAAAACTTATTTATAACGTACGAGTAACGTGCTTTGAAGTTTTGAACCTATGTCTAATCTATCTCCAACGCATATATACATATAAGTAGTAGGAGTGATCGACGCTCTACGCCACCATCCCCACCGTTCCGCCTGAATTAAATCCTATCTTACGCTAGTTATATTTTGGAAATCGGGGTGGCGTGACTTTTTCTATACACTGCAGTGAGTCACCGTTTTTCTCTCTCACCCCAAGGCAATAGGCTATTGTCTGTCTCACCAAAATATCAGACAATAGGTGATAAACTGTGCTAACCGCGCCCCAATAGGATACTTCTTCTCGAGTGTGAACAGCTTTTCGAAAATGCTTTCGAGTGTGTGGGTCGAGTAGTAGTAAGAGACACATAAACTGTAGTACACGCCCCTAAAATCGATTTCAACAAATGAAGAGTGAATTCCTAGGTTATCGAACACGATGAATCGAATAGTGCTATTTGTTTTCTATCAAACTACTTATAAGTAGTTATAAGTAGTAAACTAAGGATTTGACGATATTTTAACATGAAGAGTGAAAATCCTAGGTTATCGAGCACGAGGAATCGAATGGTGCTAGCCCATCAGACTACTTATAAGTAGTAAACTGAGGATTTACCCAGGGTGTCTTAGTGTGTTCCTAGGTTATCGATTGATGCTTCCCATCAGACTCTGGGGATTTTAACTTGAAGAGAATTCCCATCAGAGCAAAGTGCGCTAGTCAACCGTTGCAGCTCTGTTATAATTCTGTCCAACTGTGTCCGAGTTTTAACCTCGTTGGCTGTTATAATTCTGTTGCTCTGTTATAATTCTATCCAACTGTGTTCAACTGTGTTCAATTCTGTCGACATTGACAATCTAATATCATTGCTGGCTAATTTTAGGGAATGATATGCTTGTCGACGATGAGCACAGTTGGGCACAGTTGAGTACAATTTTCACAGAACGGAGAGCTTCGTCAACGTTCAAGAATTGGGCCGCTTGGCATGCGCACTTTTGATAATGATAAAAAATTGATTCATATACAGTGTATAGTATTGAATCATACATTCAAAATAATGAAGACTTATTCTTTTATCAAGGACCAGCAGATATTTTAAGTTTTTAGTTGAGGTTTAATAGTTCATGTTTTGGTAATCTTAGTGTATGAAAATGAAGCATAACAAGTACATTCCAGTGAATTAAATCACACTCGATTATCTTTCATTTCTGGACCAAATACATTGAGAGAGCTAATGAACACCTAGTTACCGTTATAGTAAAAATGCACACCAATGTATCACATAGCATACAGTGCAAGAGTATTTAATCATACATTCAAAATGTAGGTCAAGCCAACTAAATTGTAGTTGTAACCTAGGAATTCACTCTTCATTTGTTGAAATCGATTAAAATCAAAGCGGTCATGTCATTTGGTTGTCGTTTTCAGACACTTGAAGGCATCGCATAGAATGACACTGTCAATTCCATCCTGGTATTCTCTGAGTCAACACATTGCTCTTTTTCCAAACACTCAAAATACACGTTTTGGTTTTAACATTATTGTTATCTGGTCGTTACTAATTAAAATCGGACAAAATATGAAAATATGGAAAGTGTCTAACTTTGTCATTGGGGGCGCACTTAAGTCTGGCCGCACCCTCTCCAAAATTGTTCCCGCGCGGATGATTTGACGTGTTCTTGACGACCACCGAACTTACTCAACGTGTTTCTAACTGACAGCTGGCGTATTGGTGGCATTTTAGGGGAATTAATAATAATAATAATAAAAGTTATTTTATTAAGTGAGGGGTTAAAGTACACATTAAATATAAAATTACATGGATTACACTTCAAGAATAAAAGTGTATACAGCTTAATAAAAATGGTAAAAAGTAAAAGCATCTAAATAGTCCAGGAAGGGACCACTTTAACCCACAACTAATTGCACTAGTAACGGGTCTTATTTTTTTGTGTTCATATATATGTT
>JAUYWV010090143.1:0-15027 GCA_032274565.1 Nematoplana nigrocapitula | reverse complement strand
GCTCAGCTAAGGAGCAACTCCTGCCCTCGCCTCAACCACTACCAACATTTCATCAATAACATAACACCAGATACATGCCCAGCCTGCGGCTGCATACCCCATGATACCACACACATATTTAACTGCCACATTCACCCAACCACACTCATAACCTCCGACCTCTGGACCAACCTGGTCTAAGTTGTTCAATTCCTCATGAGCTAAGGGGGGAGGATCTACTATTTTAGTAAGTCCGGGGGCAACAAACAACAATATATACATTCGCCAACCAGAAAGTGGAGTATTAGCAATGAAGCTAGTTTCAAACCTAAAATGTCATAGATATGCTTTAAACTATGTATGTGGGTTAAAAATGTTGAGAATGAGATAAGTGACTTATATTAGATAATAGGTTATCTTTTACTTTTCACCATTAAATTATTTTCTCTTTTTTACAAAGTTTTTTGTTTATAATTAAGTAAAAATAATAAAACGATATTATTTATTTATATATTATTTAACAATATGTCAATAACATTGTATCATTATATTTGATTTACATTATTTATTTTATTATTGTTATTGTTATTATTTATTTATTTTTAGTCTAGTCTTTTTAATTATGATAAAAACATTTGAAAGAACAAAAAATAATTTAACGCTGGAAAAAGAATAGCAACTTTATACTTATAGATACCCTATGGCTATATATGGTTATACTTATATAGCTGGTATATATATAATATATTTGGGTGTTCATGCAGTTTATAAACCACTTATTATGACAGTCATATAACAAACCGTATAAAAATGACCTTGTAAGAATATCATTAGAGTTACATGGGAAGGAATGTTAATGTATTTAAATCAATAGAGGTATATATTATTGCCTGAGTGAAGCTATATCTGACTGTATGCATTTGTTTAATTGTCTCCATTTGTTGAAAACACTGGTTTAAATATGCTAATATTTCTTTCCCTTTAAGGTCATTCTTATATGGTTGTTTATATAGTTGGTTTTAGAACTAGAAGTGGTTTGTAAACTGCATGAGCACCTATAATTTATTCCTAAATAAATATATCCTTTTGAAATAAATTATTTTTAGACTAACTAAATATAATTATAAAATATATTGCCCATGGCCATAGGCATAGTCTTGTGAAAATTTTAAATCCTTGCTGTTAAGTCATAAATTCTGTTGATTTTACTTATATATTAAGTTATTAGCCCTTTAAGTTTAGTTTAGTTAGTAATTTACATACTTTTCAAATGTTGACTGTTGTGGTAAAATTATGCTGTGATTGACTGATTGTGAAATACAGTGTCAGTATTTTATTTTGACCTTGTGAAATAAAATACTAACACTGTATTTCACAAGGTCAAGCCCAAGGATATATCTAATTAATAATAATATAGCTGTAATGTATAGTACAAACAATATAATATAAAAATCTTTTTATGGATAGAAAAGATAAAATTCAAATAGCTTCTATATTCATTAAGTAATTAAACCGAGTCAGAAATAACTAACAATCACTATTACTAACTCTAAGACATTACATTAATTTCTATAATTTATTATATTAAAACTAATTAATTCACATTAACATTTATCTAAGAAATAGAAAGGTAATGTACCTTATTATAGCAGAATTGTTGGATCTAGAAGACATTTTCCTTGAGGCCGGCATTCTGTATACTGTGTGTTAAAATGAATACAACCAGATTAAAAATACAGCCAGTGACTATTATGTGGCCGATTCACCTAGTTGAGAAAAAGCTGCCGGTTGAATTTCGCGATGAACGTAATTCGGTAATCGCTGCTGGAGGAACTTCGTGTTTAGTTCTGCCGTTTCTGTGTTATTCACTTTGTGTTATAATTGTTTTAACTTTTGGACACAGTTTGTCTGTAAGATATACGTTGCAGTCAGGCTAGGGTTTAGTATTCATTGGTGGTTTATTCATAAGGTTGTACAAAATATAAGTTTGCTCTGCCCACTGTCGACTTTGTCTTGTAACAATTACTCGATGCAAATATACCGGGTTCATTGATGATAAAATTTATGCAGATAAACATAAAGTACACATTGATCAATTAACTTTACTTGCAAGAAGTTACTTACTTGCATGCCACTTTGGCAACTTTAACCTTCCTTTCCATTCTATACATCTACCCACATATTATTTTTAAACTCGCCGTCTTCTTTCAACAAATTTTTGTCAGTTATATAGAGTTATCAGTTCAGGTTTTTTACCTATATGATGATATGTAAATGAGTACTACCTGTTCCATAGTAGGTTGGTCGGCACCTAAACAGACTCCTCTCTACATGACGCACCTTGGTCTTATGAGTGCAGGGGTGTGTGCACCTCCATCAGGAATAAAAATACAAACTGGTCAAAGTGCGGATGAACTCCCTGTGAGTTAACGGTCATCCATACCTGTAGAGGAGTTAGAAACCACCAGGAATTATTTTCCTACTGCCGCGTTTTACTATCTTTTGCATGCATAGTAGTCGCAAATGTGCTACCGGAAAAACAATAATACAAGTAAGTAAAATTAAATTTTATTACTCTCTTATCCTAAATTCCAGAAATAAAGATGCAATATATGCTCTCAATCACGGTGATACGATGGAACGGTATATTTATGCGAACATTACAGAAGAAGCCCATAAAATATGGCATTGTGAAAAAAATAACCATTAACATATGAGATATCGGATTTAATGGTAGTAGAGGTATACGCTATAGCTACGTCTTTACCTGTGAGTGTATCTCGATCGGTCACAGACGAAAATTATTGCAATCAGTCTCTGCAAACCCTCAATGCGGCAATACAAACATGACCCAACAAAAATCCACTCCGATGAATAATATAACAATTCTTTCAAGACCTTGAAAACATTATCAAGAAGAAACCAAAAATGGATATATTGATGTACAAGGCAACATAGAGTAAGGACATACTCTACGCAAGACAACTTCAATGCGAAGTTCAAAAGAGATGCCTGCCAAATCGGAAAAGTTATAACCACAGAGTATCCCTACTCTGTGGTTAAAACATTTTTGTAAGTTTGGCTTAGGTTCCACAAACGAGAGGCTTAAATATTTCGGATAAGAAAATCTACTGCACCATCTGGCATAGTAACTTCGAACGCACCTGACGAATTGAGAATTTTATCCTAATGTCAAAACGTTTTCAATCATGTATTAAAATAATTACAAAAAAGAGTATCCTGGGGTATAATTAGAAGCGCCAATGTTTTAAGTAATGATGAACATCAAGCTGAAATGAAACTAACAAAAAATGCATAACTGGTAAGCACGTTTTCAAAATTTGGACCTATTGACTTAGTTTTTAGGCTATAAGAAATTATACCACAAATCCACCCTTTCTTGACAATTAGCAGGACTATACTATTAAAATCACTTCACTATTATTACTAATTGGTCAATTGTAGTGAATAAACATTAGTCATTGATTGCTGAATTTCTAATCTGATTTATTGAAATAATTACAATTTACAAAAACACTTAATTGTCCGAATCACTGTCCGAATAGTTCAGTCCAAGCAACTGATTCCCCATATCATTTGTACCAGAGTCGACTGTAGGCAGAACATTGGATTTGGCGGGAGTCGACGCTGAAACGGTAGAAGTAGGTGGCGGCAGTGAGGGAGCGGCTGGCTTTTTCACAATAATTTTTTGTAACAGTTGACGCTGGCTGCGATTAACCGATTTAACCTGGAAAATGTGAAAAATACAATAGAGATACAATATATACAATTGAAACGGTTACAACTACGCGGAAGAAAGTACCTCTACCAGTGATTTGGGGATAGGACGACTTGAGTTCGATGCCTGACCCGTCGATGTGGAGGGTTGTGATTGGCTGATTTCTTTTGACTTATTGCTACTCTTTGGAGTGTCTTTTTCTTCGTTGTCCCACCAGTCATCCACTTTTTTCAATCGTTTGGCTTTCATAATAGACCTGTTATTGGGGCAGGGTATGAAACCAGTGATCAATCATTGCAAAACACGATACTTTGCTGTTCAGTCAAAATTACTAATGAGGTTAATCACAGGCAGATGTCCTAACATTTTATCCCCTTTAGGAAATCGGACTGTTGGATTTTAGACGTCCATCAGTTTGGAGAGAACAAGTTCTCTCAACAACCGTTGCACGACCGGTGATTATTGGATTACCCATAAGAGGATGCAGGCGTCATTATATGTACTGGGGCAGCGCGAGCTGTAAATGGCCAACAATGTGAGAACTGACATTGAAAAGGAAGAAAATGTAACGAAATAATCGAACAGCTAGCGGAAGATAAAGTGTGGATCAGACTCTCTGTAGGTTAGGCAAAAAGGAAAGAAGTACGGCCAACATTTTAAGACTAAGTCACATTATTCTACAACACTTGGTAATACTGCGTCAAAAAACAATCAAGGCAAATAAACTAATCGTATATTTTTTAAGAAAGTCGGTGCGACTTCGTTGCTTTCCCCAGGGTGTCCACACTTATTGTTAAACTAAATTCGACTATAATCGAGTATATTTGAAATTAAAAATTGAGCATAAAGGTGCGAATATTCGAATGTATCTATAATTCTAATATAATATAATATAATAAATGAGAAAAAATTGAGGATAAACATAAGAATTCGAGTATATGAGCGAAATTCGAGGATATGTGGACACCCTGTTTCCCAAACGGCTACATATAGTTATTTGCAAACAGGTTCGCAAGCGCAACTTCTCTCAACTATAACTTTAACTAACTTTTATCCCCTTAATTCAATAAAGGTAAAGCTAGTGTAGGTATCAGGTCAGCAAAACTTTAGAAAGTTATAATCATACTTGACCGCTTCTTCCTCTTCTTCTTCTTGAAGTTCTTTTTCTCTTTTTATGTCTTTGAGATGCCTGGCTATCATCATTTCGTTCATTTCCGAGTTCGCCTGGCGTCTATTTAACTCTTTCAAATCACCCAGGGTTTCCATCAGATCCATCTCCTGTCTACTCTGCTTGGTCCTCTTTTCCAAGTTCTTCATAGGGTCATTGGCCAGCTCCTCCTCTTCAGCAGCCGCCGCTTCTACTTCCAATTTCTCTGCCGTCCTAAGGGCCTCAAAGTTCCGCGTGGCACCGCTTTCAAGTTTGTAGTCACCATTTTCCAGATCCGTCTGAAACATTCAAACAAGTGTCTCAGTATTAGGAGAAAGTAAACGTCTGGCTCACATCACCCCACCCCAAAATCCCAAACCACGTACGCCAGTAAGGCGTGAAAGGGTCAAAAGTGCAATGTCGTGGAACTATATAAGAAGGCTAGGCACAAATGGCGTTCTGACTATTCTGTTTCGACCATAGAGTAATTAGTACAATTAGTAATTAGGTTCAACTGGAAGTAAATTAATAACTACACTTAAATTTTCAATATATTTTTATCTTACATAGTGTAAAAAATAATCTATTTTTTTAGTTATTAGTAATCAATAAAATGCTAGCGTACGAATGTACTACTTTTTGACTATCCGATATGAGGATATAAAAGTACAGTATTGCGAATAATATAACCAAAGTCTGTTAATGACCTTAAACTATCATATAGATCCATATAAACCCCCGTGAACCTGAGGTAATTCCATGAAATAAAAGTATAATTGGATGACATCACGGAATTTCAACACACTACAGGCTGACAAATGATGTCACACCCAAATCAAACAGAAACGAGGGCTTTGCGGGGAAGGTCACCTTCAAGAAACGCGCTTGCACCCCCTCTGCCGTCCCTTCATCCTCCCACTTGTCTCGCGCCGACGCAGTAGCCCTCGCGCAGCTCCATACGGGCCACTCCCCCTTGCTCGCCTCGTACCTCCACCGTATTGGGAGATCTGACTCCCCACCTGCCCCTTCTGCAGGGAGGCCCCTAAGACCTTATTCACCTTCTCTTTCTCTGCCCAGTTCACACCCAAGCCCGCCATCTCTTCCTCGGAGACAATCCCACCCTCGAGGTCCTCTCGGACGGACCGCGCGTGCTTCCCTACCTGAGGGAGTTTGGGGTTGCTGACGCGCCTCCCCCCCCCCCACCGGGAATAATAATAAGAAGAAGATGGAATGAGAGTGAATGAGCTAAAGAGAAAATAAATTAAAAGATGAAATCGATGTAAAAAGACAACCATGGGCATTACATTTTTTACCTTTTCCCACCACAAATAAATGACAGGTAAAAAGCTTCCAAATAATATGGCATCAACCTTCATTATACGCGTTGTAAAAAAAAATTAAAAGAATAATATATATTTCCATGATAACATTCATTTTTAGCAGTTTAATATACCAAAAATATTAACAAAAATAAGTGCAATATTTATGTATTCATACAGTTTACTTGTAGAAATAAATTATTTATAATTTAACTTTCTCAAAAAGTTACCGTATAAAAACATAGCAACTACCTTGGAGACGATTCTCTATGTATGATGTACTTTAAGGTAGCGACAATGTCGACGCGTGCACATACTGTATATTGCATACTACAACTTGTCAATAAATTTGCTATTCATTAAAGGATACATGGTAGGTTGGTTTTGTGTTGTAATAGTCAGTAGTATAACAATTATAGTGTAAAACATATACAAAACTGTCATCAGTTAGATGTTGTCCCCTCCGAGTTGTGATTCCTGGTCGAAGGGACGCACGCGTCAGCGCCCCGTCGTGGAGGAAGTAGAGATCAAAGAGAGAGAAAAAAAGAAAAGCTGCTAGAGAAGCTAAAGAAAAGAGAGAGAAATGACCTAATGAGGGGAAATGAGAGTGAGAATAAAATAAGGAGAGTAAAGAGAAAAATAAAAGCTAGAGAATCTAAAGAGAGAAAATGACATAATGAGGGAAAATGAGAGAGGAGGAGAGTAAAGAGAAAGAGAAAAGAACGAGAAAAAGAGTAAGAGTAAGAAATCTAGAAAAATGGAGAGAAAAGTAATGCTTACCGGTGCAGTACACCGCACCCGAGAAGGCCGCTGCATGGGATAAAGTTTACGCAAATTTTCACAAACGGCCGGAGTGAAAAAAATTTGTGCGTAGCCCTTGTTGTTGAAGAAGGGATGGGAAGGGTCTGATTAGACATTCTGTCTCCTACTATGTGTCTTCATAGAAACTATCAAAACACGGCAGTTATGCAAAATGAAATGGAAATGATAACTTACACGCCACACAATATCGGCCGAACACTGAGGACACCGAATATGGAAGCGATAGAGCCGCAGACCGAGATAAGTCTCCCCCTCAGCTACTTCCATGCGAGAATTAAATTTTCTGGCTTTGTAAATATAATTGCGACAAGTATTGCATCTGTAAAACAATGGAAATTTGGATATAGATTTCCTTATTATTATAAAATAAAATAAAATAAAGTTGTAAGAGAAAACATTTTTGATTCCAGTCTGATAAATGATGAACAATGGCCAGTGTTCCTTCCTTTCCAGGCTTTGGTTTACTACTCGATTCTGTTGATCTACAGTACATATATGTGTGAATGTTTCTGCGATGGTCCGCGTGTCTGCACTAAAAGTGTCATAAAATAGCACGATTGTCTGTCAAATGATTTCAACTGGACAGATAGTTTCAGTTTGGTTGTTTCCATCAGATTATATGTTTTCCGAATGTAGCTAGGATCGCAAAACCTCTGCCCGGAATGTGACCGATTTAGTGCTAAAAAGGTAAGGTATAGAGCCATCAAAGGGTAGAAAACACAGGCGCGATATTGTCTCACAATAAATACACTTTGAGGCAGTGTAATCCTGTGCGATAGACAATCCATGCCTAACTGATTGGCCATTATCAAACACGCCAAACCTGCTGTTAGACTGCTGCACAGTGTACTGAAGATGTACAAGCACAAAAATTGATATACTGTACATTTGCAGCAAATCAGTCAAATAATAATAATAACATAAATACCTCATATTAAAAGGAGCCATTGTACGGAGGTTAAATTGTCTGTTTTGGTGACTTTTTGGAAGTCTTGGAATTTTTGAAGGATCATAGTCAGGAGGGAAGTATTTCTACAATGGACGGAAATGTACAAAAATAGTAAAAATATTTTTAAATAGAATAAGTTCTTAATAAATAATGATATTCAATAAAAATCATCATGCAGAGGTTGCATAATTTTAAATTATATTTTCTTTAAAATTTAGGATATGTGCAAATAAAGATAAATACCTTGGATTGCACAACATCATCAATGTAATATTTATATATAAAAGTTGATTTTAATATTTTAGGAGTAGATATAATGCATGCAAATGCCTTTTCACTAGGTGAGGGGGCTGACTTTTTATCCCAAAATTTCCAGCCCAACTGTAGTACACAACTAGTTTCATCCTGATTGGGACTCATCAGGTGTAAGCAAGAGAAGGTGAACCCAGCTACACTTACTACTGGTAAGTCAAATAACCTGTCAGTGATGGAGTGATGAGTGTGGTGAAACTATTTTTTATAGATCATATCATTCTTGGAACAGAAACAAAATTACTAGGTTGCAAGAATTCTCAGAACTGAAACAAAAATAATAGGTTGTGAGAATCTCATTCTCAACATATTAGGTATACAGGAGCAAGGTCTCAGTCTGGGTTGTGTTGTTTTTGTCTTGCAGCTGTGAGGTCAAAGCTGTGTGTCCAGGTTTGGTCCAACAACACTTGTTATCAGAAGAGGGGAAATTTGTCTGATGAATATCGGCCAGTTATTCAATATGCTTGACATTGTTTTGAGTGGTTCATATAGGCTAATGTTATTGACAATGTCTTGCGGAGGAAGAAGACTCATATTTTTTTACCACCTGAGAAGGAGTTGATCAGAGGAAAGTGTCGTGGGCAGAGCTATTGAGAAGAGACCAAGTGGCAACAAGGTTGTTAGTGTCTGTTTCCGACACCAGTAAACTATACATGGTGGAGCATGAGTATGTTTTAGGAATGCACTCTCTGTGGGCACCACACCAGTAGTTTGGAGCATGTATTGTCAGTGTGCAAGAAGCTGTTGGGAGCATACACGTTGAGGCATGACCAGGATTGGGAGTCTATGCAAGTGATACTATTCTGGCCTGGAAAATTCGACCTTTGCATCTGTTGAACCTGGCATTCGGTTTGTATGTGGTGGCAAGGAGAGGATGAGGTGTGCACTTGGTGACAGAAAGCACATTTGGTTTGAAGAAGACCCCGTCTTGAGTTGAGTGATGACTGGGAGGTGTGAGATATGTGTGGAGAGGGAACTGGATCAACAGTGCCATGTGATGTTGTGAGAACCACTGTGGCCAGATTTGGTGCTGGTGGCTTGTTGGGTGAAGGCATATGTTTGTTTGAGTTGATTGTTCTGTGGGAGACTAGGCTGGATGGGGTGTACAAGAGAAAGGTATTGAAGTATGGGGATCTTCGGGTGCAATGAAAAGAACTGCTGGTCGTGAAGCTCTAGGGAAACAAAAAGGCTACAAAATTGGAAAGTGAAGCTGTGGAGCGAGGCTCAGTGTGGATTCTTGGTTTACTAGCTGAGCGGGGAGACTCCTTTTCTCTCTTTCGAAGATAAAAGCCAGGCACAAGCATTGTCCTGTGTGGCTGCTTGAGAGTTTTATAATGATATTAAAGGTCTGAAACAGACAGACTCTCATGTTATCATCTGACAAACCAGTTTTTGATCTGCATCAACCATCAGCTGTATTTGCAACCTATTATGGCATCACAATTTATGCATGCATATATTTGTAATCTTTTTAAAAACAAAATATTTCTGATAATTATAAATTACAAAAAAATGAGAACAATCTTTATTCTTTGAGAGGAATTTAATTTCAGTATTAAGCTCTTTTAAATATTCATAGAGACTTAATTTTAACATTTCAACATCTTTGTTCAAAATTAGCTATGTCTGCAACCACAAATCTTCTTTATTTTCAGAGGAGTTCCAATAAAACTTTTAAATTGTGCTTTTATTTCACCATTTCTACTATTTTACACCACTTTTCCTCTATAACATCTTTGTATTGGCTACTATATATATGGTTATATCATTGAACATATCTTTCAAAATATCCATATTACTGACAGCAATAAAGTAGTCAATAATTATTCAACTTGCAATGAGATTTTCAGTAGAAGTCATTTGATTGATGGAGAAACTATATTCCACAGTGGCTTGCCCATGATTTAAAGAAATAGCATTTGAACCATATTTTATAACTCATTATAGATTTTATTAGACAAAAGCAGCCAGTGATATAAACTATCCAAGTTATTGTCTGCATCCGGAAACTCAGATGTTCCCAATATATTGAGAAAGTGTAACTCAATGTACGTACTTATATATAAAACTTATAGGAGATTATCAACATTATGTTCTATCTTCTATTAGAAGGTTTGCAACCATGACATGCCAATTATTACTATTCTTAGATTTCCTTTTTGCAATTCCGAAAGCTTTGACTTCTACTGTATTCTTTTATATCATCTCCCTAAGCTTCTCCTTGCAACCTGTCCTGTTTTCTTTCTAAAACCAAAGTAGGTAGCTACCTTGAGGATCCTTTTATAACATGTCCTATAACTTCTTCTTTTGTTTTTGATCAAATCTTCAACTTAGTATTTTTTATTTCTAATTATTTTCAAAACTTTGTAATTGGTCATCTTTTTAGTCGCGCTTATCTTAAAAAATCTTTTGTAATATAATATTCAAATAAATGTAGTCTTTCTATGATCTTTCTGCTAAATAAATGACCATACTTTACCAGTGTTGGGCGCATTTTACCAATTTGCGCTAATTACTAATATGTGCTGTGGAAATTACCAATTTGCAATTAGTGCAACAATTTGAAAATCAATTTATTCTTCTTTGATTGAAATGTTTTATGCTCGCTCTCCTAAACAAATATCCTGCGCTAATAGCAAATATTGTTTGCGTTAATAAGGTTTCTGGCTTGAATAACACATAATATTTTTTTTGGCTAATAATAAAGAAAACTTGCTTTTATTGAAAAGTTATATATGGTTGTAATGGTTGTACTAATGACAAATGTCTTGCGCTAATAACACATATTGCACTAATAACAAATGGCTCATGATAATAACAAATGGTTTGCGCTGATAACAAATGGATTGCACAAATTGAAAATTGGTAATTTGAACAGAGCATATTAGTAATTCAGGCATGAGAGTAGAGTCAAATGAAAAATTAGGAAATTTTTAAGGGAAACAATTATGACTTAAAATGCATTTAACGGCATCTCAAAATTGGTATTTATGGAAGGGCAATCCACAAAAATTCTTTAAAATGTGATTGTGTCTTTTTATTTGTCTTTATATTATTTTTACATTACTATCCTTTGTAAACTAAATCTCAGTGGATACAGTTCCAGTCACTGGAATAATGTATCGCTGGGACATAGGATTCCGGTCACTTAGGTGTGGCTATGGCTGCATACAATTAAAAATAGAAATGACATAACTCTATGTATTTCTACTCTTACATATGGGAGGCCCGGAACTTTAACCCTGTGACACAGGATTCTGGTGACCGGAACTTTAACCCCACGAAACAAGATTCGGGTGACCACATTTGTATCCACTGTGTATTAGACTATGGCATTGATTTTTATATTAATAGTAGTATTATAATAGATTTTTTAAGGGGTCATGATCGAGGTCAAGGTGGCTAAAAACTGTGTGAAATGGAGTGAAACGAAATGAAAAAGAAGCCTCTCACAAAAAATTTCATAAAATAAAAGAGTAGGGCAGGGTTACTTTTAGGGTTAGGCATGTGCCCTATTCTATTGCCAGCAACGCGGGTACCCACTGCTAGTACTGTATATATTAAAAATTAGTTTTGTAATTTTATTAAGCTTAATTTGATAAAATATGCCATATTTAATATTATTTTTAATTATTAATCTACGTCTCTTTTTTTCTTTTATATTTATAAGAATAATACACTTCATTGCAAAAAATGGAATTTTTGCAGGCTATTCTCAATAGACATGATTTTACTTTTTTTTAACAAAGCCAGAACGTGTATAGGCTGTCTAGACATATGGCGCATAGGTGACCCCACCAAAGTGGACACCTGTACAATTGTCAAGCCAGCCCTAAGTGCTACCTAATTGGATAGTTTAAATTTAAAGTGAGGCGATAAGATTGAATGTGAAATGAGTATTATTTTATTGCAGTCAGAATCCATTTATTTTGCAATGCAGTGAGAGTATACATTGGCGCCAAAGGGAAGTACAACCTAGGGGAGCTCAAATGAAAGCCACTTCACACATAACCTTGAATTATTACCACATAGTTATAAAGATGCCCTAAGAGTGGCATGCCATGAATTGAGTTTTTTTTATCTGGGGGGCCCTGATATACTCGGGGGGCCCCTACTTTGCGACCTGGGCCCCCGGCGCCAGTGCCTATGGTATATAATATAAATATTTAAAAAATAGAAATTGAATTTACATAGTAGAATTAATTTGTTTTAAAATTTAAAAGATTTAATATATTTATAAATTAAATTTAAATTACAAATTTTTCATGAAATATACCTTTTAACTTTTAGCTCATACAACTTATATTATACCAATTATTGTTTGCTTTGGTAATATCTTTCATTATTTTCTATCCATCTACACACTTCTATTTGCTATCAATCCTATCTATAATTAGAGAAATGTGTGTAGGTATGTATATCTGACTGGTATTTATCTCCCAACTCTACTGACCAATTTGCATGCTTAATGACTCAAAAAATGCTACGCCAATGGGTAAAATGGGAAAAATAGGCACGAGATGCAAAATTTCTAATTGAGAGGCCCACAGCAGAAAATACCCCAAAAAACATGCTAATAGATCATTTCCAGTATTCGCACCACCCCTGGCTATGGGCCTGTTATCAAAATACAAAAGTAATAGTAAAATGTCACATACTTTTTTATACATTATCATAATGCCACATTAAGAAATCTCAAGGTCAGGATAATGATTTTCTAAAGAAAAACGGTTCTAATAGACATACTGGGGAAAGTGTTATAGTTTTACATATTTAAAAACAATTTTAATTATATATTAGTTATTACATTAAATATAAATTAACAATAATCCATTAAACAATTTATAATTTCAATTCCTAATAAAATTAGAATTCCTATTAATAATGATTAAGGCGTAGATTGCATATTAGATTTTATACTACAATGTGTTTAGAAAATACTGTTTTTTGTAATTAAGCAATTCTCTATATTAATATAATATTTTGATTAATTACTGTACATAAATTTTTACCTTTCAATGAATAATCAATTTGGATTTTACTACAGTAGTACTAACAATTTATTTTCCAGTCTCCTTTTGAGATTTATTGAAGATACATTTGAAGTGAAACAGGCAGCAACAATTGGTATTTCAAATATAAATTGTAGTATTTTTTATTTATTTTTTATTCTAATCTGTTTATTTCAGGTGTTGATTACAAAGTAAAATTTATGAATTTGGACAATTCAGGAAAGGTCAAGTTATCTCTTTGGGTAATCAACTTTTAGATTTTTTTAAAAAAGAAATTTCGGTTGCATTAAAATATTTTTAGTCAATCCACTCACCCACTGGTAAAACATAAATTTATGGCAGCTAAGGATCTTAGTAATCAAATTTCTCTATTAGATACATGTTAATTGCGCAGACATGTAAATGCATTAAAAAATCATTTTGACATTACCATATCTAATATATTTGAATGCACAATTGCTATACGGGAAAATATGGATATTAGTAACATTTACCTCGGAATGTTAAACAATGGGAATCTTGTTACCATTAATTGTCCGTCTTCTAGACCATTAATTGAAGTCACCCGAATTTTCCAGTACCCACCATTTAAACGGCTGGGCTCACCAGGCGCCGTTATGTTTTGATTCATTTTTTCATCCATATGGTTGTCACGGGTTCCATTTAAAGGGTCTTTTCATATAAAAATAGGTATGCTTTTCGAGAGTCAAAAAACGTCTGTGTGCAGTCAACCAATCATAATTATACAAACAGGCCTAAGTGCAGTGCAGTGATGTTGCATACTGTCTCACTAACAGGTTGTTTGGTGACAGCATATGAACGTGCACAACCTTCTTTGTCTTCACACACTGTGCCCTGTTGTTGCTCCAACGGGCTAAGTTATTACGTAGTGAGCTAATTCTGATTGGTTACTGGTTACCGATCGACAAAAGAACTGACATCTTGTCCGCAGCATCTTTGGACGAACACGCGCACGCATGTTACAACGGTGAGAGTGTGCCAGTCTGGATCCGACCAAAATTGCTTACGCCATGCAGATCATACTGTAGTTCGAATGGGGGAGGCAGGAGGAGATAATACATGATCCAGTAGATGCTGCCATGTGTCCATGAAAATAGTGACAGCAGTTGAATTGCTCTCATATTGCTTTGGTTACATTCCGAGCTAGCACACTCGTTTAACATTTACAAAGTTTTTTTGTAGTGAACTGGAATAGACGTATTACATCCAAATACGTGCAAAAGTAAAAGCTAGAAAATATGGTAAGCGTGCCACTGATATTAATATGATAAGAAATTTCTTGGATACATGCATCTTGAAACATTTTAGTCGAAATCGATTGATAAAGTTGAATTTAACGTTTATATGATTATATTTATGCGATGTTCTAAATACCAATAGATATTTTATGGTTGGGTGAATTTCTTTGTTTTACAGGATACAGCGGGTCAAGAACGCTTTCGTACTTTAACTCCCAGCTATTATCGTGGAGCTCAGGGTGTTATTATGGGTATGTTGACATTTGTTTTTCAGTGGTCCCATTATAGTTATATCGTGTACATCAGATTAATCAAACAATAATTACCTCACTGCCCAAGCATAAAACTTCAGCTTTTATTATCTAATAATTTGTTGGTAAGTTGCTGATAAATATTAGTCCTAATAAATTCCGTTGCATAAAACACTAATATTTATCCGTTATTAGCTAATAAAATATGTAGGTCATACGAATGCCAGCTACAACCTAA
>JAUYWV010090132.1:0-15027 GCA_032274565.1 Nematoplana nigrocapitula | reverse complement strand
ATTAAACACTGCTTTAAAGCATGTGTTTGGCGAAGAGTGATCAGTCCTGGACGGTGCGAAAACAACAACAACAACAAAAGAGGCGGCTACAAAATACTTTGACGACCTTGTGAGTTTCCGAACATGAAGATCAATGTCAAGTAGATAAACGTAATTGTAGTTAACAGAAAAGAGAACTAGCTGACAGACATCTCGATTGGTAGGGAAGAAGTATAACGAGTGGATGATTTCAAGTTTCTGGTGTCCTACAAGACAGGAACGGGAAACTGTACAAAGGAAATCAAAAGAAGAATAGCCATGGCCAAGGAAAAAGTTGATCAAATGGAGAAAATATGAAGAGACAGGAAGATCAACAATAATTTAAAAGTTAAGATCATGAAGACATTAGTGTGGTCAGTTTTCCTGTATGGAATGGAAGGGTAGATAATCAAGAAGTCGGACAAAACAGGATTGAGGTTCTGAAAATAGGGTGCAGGAGAAGAATACTTGGTGTGTCTGGGTGGGATCATCGGATATTTTAAAATCGTCTTGCTTTAAATGCTCTCGGAAGATGAGATGCCACCAACTGTCACTTGCGCATCAACAATTCAGGTTGATCAAAGCTAACGATTTGTTTCACGCGTATACTGTTGACCAGTATCGTGCAGAAAACGTCAAAACTAAGATAGCTGATGATGATCTTCTGTTTGTGGAAGTTGTTCGTCTGCAACCAAAACTTACTATTAATTGGGATGGATAGATTGAATTGCGATTCGTTGAAGGGTACGCCGTCAGGCAGAAAAAAGAATACTGACAACCAATATGTCTGTCGCAAAGAGTTGTGCTCCTCAATGTTTGAGTACATCTGATGGGTAATGGATTCAAGAAACTGAATTTGGCAGCAAGACGCTGTAAAGGGGTACACAGAGCACCTACAAAATGGAGGGTAGCAAAGCTGTAGGGCCATATCACATCCACCCTAGTATGCTCAAGAACTTGCCGGATGAGGGCGTTGAAGTGATCAGAAGAATGTTCAACAAGTCGCTGGAAAAAGGCGAAGTACTTTAAAAGTGGAGAGAGGCAAAAAGCATACCGCTTCTCAAACAAGAAAAGAACGCGGAGGAGGTGGGGTGGGATGGAATCAGGCGGCACCCCGTCAGAGGAGGTGGGGTCGTACCGACCTGTTAGTTTGACCTCCTGCGTTGGAAAGTGGCTGGGAAAAGTAATCGCCAACAGAATCCGATTCAAGTTCGAAAGTGAAGGGAAGCTGAGCAAGTGGCAAGCGCGGTTCAGAGTGGGAAGAGGAGTCGAGGACCAGCTCATTAGATTGTCGCAAGGAGAAGACAGTGCTTACCCTGTTTGATTTCAGCAGGGCATATGATAAGGTATGGAGGGACGGTCTGTTTCTGAAGCTAGGAGATGCAGGTATCGGAAGAACGAACATGTCGTGGTTACAGAAGTGGATGGCGAACAGACTAGCGAAGCTTGAGGTGCATGGGAAGTGGAGCAGGAACCATATATTTAAGCAGGGCTCGGTTTGTCGCCTCTCCTCTTCCTAGTGTATATCAACGATTTGCTGGAGGATCTGGTGACTGATGTGAATGCAAGTGGTTTCGCAGACGACCTCGCGGTGTGGAAAACAGAGAAGGATGTGAGTGACTGCGTCAGAAGAGTCCAGAAGGCAACCAACATTGTGTGGGTCTGGAGTATGAAATGGAAGTGTCGGTCAACAAGTGCTTGGCTACCCTATGGTTCCAGTGAACAATATAAGAATGAACGGTGAAGCGCTGAAAGTGGAGAAGGACCCGACATTGCTGAAGATAACTTTTGACAGAGGTCTAAACTTTAACGAGCAATGTAAGAAAGGGATTGGAAAGGCGAAGAGTAAGATCAAGATTCTGAGGGTGTTTGCGGGCAAGGACTGGGACTGGGGTAAGAGACTATTAAGGTCCTCGTATCTTGCGCTCATCAGATCTGGTACACTCTATGGTGCGGCGGCGTGGATGCCATGGTAGAGCGACAAGGAATGGAATAAGTTAGAAGCGGTGCAAAGAGAAGCGGCAAGGGTGATCGCGGGGCTGACGACTAGTAGCCCGTCGGAAGCGGTATTGGAAAAGGCAGGTCTGGTGGAGCTGGAGGAGGTGGCTAAGGGTAGATGGAGTGTGGAAATGGAGAAAGTGCTGAGGGCGGATGAAGATAACCCGAGAGGCGAACTAGTGGCGAAGTCAGTAAAACAGAGGCTGGTAAAAATAGGATGGAGGACTAAGAGAAAAGCGGTGGTAGAAGAGAGAGCAGGTGGTGTGGGAAGGAGAGAAAACCTTTCGGCTATGAGGAAGCCATGGGAGAAAAGGGTGGAGATGGAGGTGGACGTGGGGGAGGAGAAGAGTAAAGACGAAGAGAAGAACCGACGGGAGGCGTTGGAGAGACTGAAGAGTGTGGAGTGGGTTGTTGTGCTGTACACAAATGGGTCAGCGGAACAAGGACGGAGCAATGGTGGAGCGGCGTGTGTTGTCTAGTGAGGGAACTATAAAGAGCCAGAGGTCCTGAAGATTCTAGAGGAGCCGGCTGGAGCGGTGTGCTCGTCGTTTCAAGCTGATATGGTCGCGATGAGGATGGCGTTGGACTGGTTGATCAGGAATAGGGAGAATTGGAATAGGGCTAGGATAGCCACGGATAGTAAGTCGAGTGTTCAGGCGATTGAAAGGAG
The DNA here is from genome assembly GCA_032274565.1 of Nematoplana nigrocapitula. NCBI lineage: Eukaryota > Metazoa > Platyhelminthes > Proseriata > Nematoplanidae > Nematoplana > Nematoplana nigrocapitula. The sequence continues at coordinate 12,341 of JAUYWV010090132.1, read as the reverse complement.
AAAGTCAAAGAAGAGGTGTGAGTTGGTGGATAAAGTGGATGCGAGGCTAGAGGAGTTGAGAGAAGAAGGCAAGAAGGTGATATGCACGTGTGTACCGAGCCATTGTGGAGTGATGGGCAACGAACTGGCGGACGAGGCGGCTAACAGAGCAGCAAAGATGAATCAGGAAGGCGTGGGGTGTAGTTATGAAAGGGTCAAGAGGAGGTTTACGAGGGTCGAGTGAAGGAAGGTATGGAAGAATTAGAGGTGCCAGAAGGTGTATGGAGAGAGAGCGGTGAAGCTTGAGGTGGAGGATGAGTGGTCCAGGGAAGATTTAGTGAGCATGGGGAGGCGAAGAGTGGACACTCTCTGGAGCTGGCAGTCTACCGGAAGGGGATAGGGCTCGCGTGCGATGGGCTGTGTAGGAGATGAGCCTTCGAGGATGAAACAACTGAGCACGTGATGGACTGCCCGGCTGGTGAAGTGAAGAGGAGGGCGCTTGGAGTGGAAGGTCTGCAGAGCCTAGTCAAGTAGAGCCTTCTCTACTGGAGGTGTTGGAGACGGACGAGACCGAAGAGCCCGCCGTGAAAGTAACGACGACGACAACGACAGCACCTACAATAGTTAATTGGCTTCAAAACCATATACTAGCTCTAATTGAGCCAACTCACTAGTCTTCTAAAGCCCGGACCTGAATGGAATAGTTGATTGCATTTAGAGTCTCATGCTGATCCAGTTGCAGAACCAGCCTCGTGACATCGTTGACATTGATTCACTGTGAGGACCTTAACTGACGTTTGGAATGAAATTCCTTTCGATATTATCCCAAAAGCTCCTGCTTCATGGTTACAACAAAATTACAACTCTGCGTTGAATATTCAGGCAAATATATAACGAACATCTGCAATGATTGTTTAGTTGCTGTCTAAGTATTTTTTATGTATTTGACGCTTTTCCAATGGGCACCCTGTAGATAGATTAACTAGACTTGCAAAGTGGCGCTGTTACGAGTTGGATTTCGGATAGACTTCTTTTAAAATAAAATTAATAGAATGTTATCAATTTCCGAACACTCTCTAACCTGAAGCACGCATAATCCGATAAATTTCTCGTTCTACCCCAACTCTCGACCACTGATAGATTCTTTTCTCCTTTCCCATTCACATCACGTAGAAGAATGTTTCACAATTTTGCTGCTATCTTATTAGAGGGTTTACCGATAGGCTATACATTGTAGTTCTTATACATCCAAACTAGCGACGTCCATCCGAAATCTAGATCGGAACACCGCCAGTTTGCAAACAAGTTAATCTAATATCTATTATTAGAAACATATATAATACTCCGTACCACAAGGTTTGCTGCTTGAGTTAATCTCTATTGTGAGCTCTGAAGCTTATCGATTTCAATTATTTTGTTAATCAGAAAGTCACACTGAGCATATAGCACGAACGTGCAAGGACTGTGAAAGCATCCCGACAGTTCTGGTTCAGAGAATCAAAACATTTTTATTTACGGCATTTTACTTGTATTGTAAGTTGACATAAGCATTATCGATATTAAAAAACACGATAATTTTAAATAGCCTTAGAAAACTGTTCGAAACGTTTTTTTATGACTCAGGTTAACTCTCAATAGTAAAATTTATCTCTAAGAGTTGGTTAGGAGAGAACGCGCTTCCGCATCCTTTCTTTCCTTTGGGAGGAATAATAACCAGAACAACAACAGAAGTTTCCTGACAATATCTGCTGGAAAGGGAAAATTAAGCAGCAATCTGAAAATATAGTGATGTCGCTCTTAGTAAAGATCGCCGATTATATCAGAAAATATTTCCACGTTCAAAATATCAGACCATTAGACCCTCAGTCACGAACTAGTTGTTGCTACGGAATGTCAAGAATTAGACTTTTATAAAAAAAGATTTATGGTATATGTCTTTGAAGTTTTAGCACTATCCTAAATTTCTTCACAATTAGAGGAAGCAGAGTGTGATAATATGTCTTTTCACCGTCTGCGCCCACGTGGAGACGACATCTGCATGTCTAAGCTATTTGATAGGATGAATGAATTATGATGGTTTTATACGGAAGGGAAACAGCTAGATTGATTTATAAGCCTAACAGGTGCATCTGATTGAAAATCTCACGGAAGCTAGTATTTCAAGACAGAAATAAAACCGTGCAGTCTCTTCGCGCGATGCTGTGTTGTTTTCGATTGATCAATGGAATAACTGTTCTTAAACGTATTTTATATAGACAATTGGTTATACAAGTAGCAGACGAGAAAATAAGACATGATTCGTAGGTTATATAAATATGTATCTACCTCTAAAAGCCATAAGGGATAATTTAAGGTGGCAAAGGTGAGAATAACGATGATTCTGACCAGTTGATTGCAACTAGACCACAAGTTGTTGAATCTGACAAGCAGTGGAAAGCGATGGAAGCCATTGATAGAACAATAAAAATGCTACGTTTCGCGAGATCTTCGGTGATGTGCAGGAATAACGCAAATGAATGAATTCAAAGTCAATGCCAAAGTGGTGGAGCAGAAAGGGTGGTACAGATAGAAGGGAGCTTGAAGTGGTATCAGTGTGGCGAAATGAAGAAAAGGAGAGAATGGTGCGTGCATCTCTGCAAATTCATCAGGCTGAGTGGACCTCATGGGAAGATGTTCGTCAATGGAAGCTATCCTGGAGGAAGGTGATGGAAAGGTCGGCGCAGTCCCTCAGGTTCCTGGTTGAAAGCACAACTAATGTGCTAGCCACTCCAAGAAATATGGTTAGATGGAGGTTGATTGATTCTGTAGCGTGTCCAGTGTGCAAAAATACAAATCCCAGTCTGGAGCACATTTTCTGCATCTACCAGGTCCTCCAGAACACATCATCTGACCAGCATATTTTATCTTGTGATGTTGCATCATCACGTATCATATCAAGGAACAACTCCGAAAACTCAACTTTTCGATCAATATCCCCATCATCTAAATAATTAATTAAACAAGGGCTTTAATTTCGTTCTACGTAATCATTTATGCAAACTCTGTCGATTGATCTCTATGGCAAGGGAAAGACGTCGAATGGATTTCTGAGGACTGTCATTCAGACTGGCCTTTAACTGGTCACCTTCTTCAACACATTTTGCAGCTGCTTGCCACCCAGATCGAAGTACATTGTTGACAGAACCTGTTGCTTCAAATTTGTTTACCAGCGACTTCATGTTTCTGCCTTGCACTGTATCAATATGAACTTCTTCACTAAGACGACGACTTGTTTCAGCTGAATATGAACCACATTGTTAATAAAGACTTACATCATCAATAATTCTTTACTCCTTATTGAGTCGAAAAGCCAAAATTTTAAAGTTAATACTGTTCGTAGCTTACTGAATCAATAGATCTAGATTACATTGACCTAACTATCATTAAACATAAAATCGGACGAAACGTTTTGAACACCCTCATTAAAATGCGATGAAATTTTAAGCAAATATTTAACTCGCTCCACTATCTATGTATGAAAATAAACTTAAAGAAACTTACAATATATAATACTAGTTTTAGGACTGACAGGAAGAAATAAAAAACTGGTAATTAGAGGGGAAAATAATGGACAAACGGAAAAGCGGTCCTCAGAGAGTATAGTGATTGAAGTCACTAATTCAACGCGATTTGAACTTACTGTTTGTTTATTTCGTATAGAAAGGCGAGATAGGTGGCAACCAAGATCCTAATAACAACACAGCTATAGTACCTAGAAGTACAGTCCCATAAAACATCGGGAAAAAATTAAAATGACAATCAAATGAAAAACACGAATTTTTATTTTAGTTCATTGTTAAAAAGAGATCTCAAAGCAGGGCAATGAACAACATCTATGATTTCTGCTGAATAGTGATTGGGACGGACTTCCTGCTTTACTTACTCAGGGCGGAGCGGTGACCTTAAGCATAAACAACTATTGCTGAAATACTATTCAATTATACAATTTTATGCCAGAAATAACCAGGTAACCGTAATTTTAGTCAGAGAATTTTATTTTCAAGGCTGAAAATAATTTAATAAAGAAAATAATCATCAGCATCTTGATTCATTAACCCTATCCATACGCAGTCAGGTACCGGGGTTTTATACATTTTGTTATTTTCACACATAATTAGATGAACTAAAACATATGGGGGTCATCTAATTTTGAGGCCTATAGCAGACCCCTTGTGGGGGTAACAACGATGAAATATTTTTAAAAGTTGTTAAACATAAAGTTAGGAAAAGTCATGAAAGCTGGAGATCACGAGATTTTTCAAATAACAATTGCAGCAAAAATAAAACACGGGGGCCGATTCGCCCCCCTCCCTTCCCCGTATGGATAGGGTTAAATGCACTCAACCAAAGTCGTAATGCTTGTCTGAATTTATAAAAAATGGCTACATTTTTATACATTTTGTGTATCAGATTAAACTATATATAATTTCTGTTTGATTTTATTTCTCAAAAATCTCAAATCTTTAAAATTAGAAATTGATGTTGCATTTCAGTAATTAATTATTGAAATCTTCAAGTAAAAGTCATTATTCAAAATCCCAAGTGGGAATTCGTACACTCAGTAATCTTTCAGACACGGTAATGGATAAAAATAATCTCTGTTGTTTTCTCAACAAAAATGCTAAATAATAAGTTTTCAAAGCATTCTAATTCCCTGAACAGCAAAGAACGTATATTATTACAATATATAGAGAGAAATTACTAGAGACTTCAGATCAAATTGATCGAACAGCTTCATATCGAAAGATATATTAAATACGCTTTACTGGGCCTAGTTTAAGTTATATTTTGCATAACTGTCTACTGAGCAGCCTTTAATCGCCACTTCCTTCTTCTATTAAAAGCATTTCATTGCAGAATTTATGGCTCAAAAGTTGTCTTCATTCAATTACGTATATGAGAATGAAATCTTTCAATGACTAACATGACAAGCCTGTTGCTGACACCATCTCTTCCAATTTGTATTTTGACAATAGTTTTTTTCACTTCTTGTTTGTCTTACACAACAATACTGTACTTTTCATTAGATCTTTTATATTACTTTGCTGCTTCTAACGGAAAGGTAGTTCTTTGGTTTTTGTCAAATGTTTTTTTAGAAATTGCTATAAGATCCGTTATTCAAGAATTTTATCTAAACTTCAGTTCTCACTATACGCATGCCTATATAAAGCTATTAAATTGCTTTTTAATTCTGTGGAAACGACTTCCACAGAGCCGGTACTGGTACGCTTTTGGTACAATAGTAATAAGTCTTCCTTATGAAGTTTATAAAATAATGAAAGCCATTAAATGTTCCAGGAAGTTCTAATCTGATAATATAAATAATCTAAAACCTGATAATCTATAGAAATTCCATTATGATAATAGTCTCTTTTGCTATATTTCAAAATTAATCAATATATATTATTTGTTTAACGGTCATAAGTTTTGCTAGTTAGCTGTGAGACATGATGAAACTCTGTTTATATAGAATTCTACATTTTTTATTTGCTTTCTCGAAATCTTATAATTTTATTTATCACCAAAAGAACTTTCTGTCCGTCTTTTTTATTATTTGCAGTTTTAGTGCTTATAGGCTGCATCCTAAGAAATCATTGAATCTATGAAAATACATTTGAAAATATAAATTCATTAATATTACACTTTCACTTTTTTTAAAAATGATGTGTTATAGTTGGTCAAGGTGCAAAGAAACAGTTTACCACTAACTTCTCTGACAAATTTTGTGTTCTTCTGAAGGATGAACACGGAATAAATTCGACAATAAATCAATCTATGCCTTTGTAATTATGAGTTTGGCAAATCCGTTTACTCGTGTCCTGGAAGTAGGTGAAACCAACCAGTCATTATTAGAAGTTGGCAGCGGGACTAATGGTGTAGATGGAAGCATTTGAAGACGCCTTGGATTACGATGGAACCAGTGGTTTGATAACAGAACATAAAGTAGAGAGAGAATTTAATGAAGTGATGATAGAACAGAATGGAAGTCTATACTATTCGCCAGCTATAACCACCACATAGCACATATGGAATATCCATGAATATACCTCGAACACAGACATTTCCATATCTTGTATTTAACATACTCATTTGTTCTCTTGTCGTATTAACACTTGCTTAGTCATAAATAGCCCCCTAGTATAGTGTCGTAAATGATTGAAATATATAGATCGGCACACACAAGAAATATTCCTACAAAACTTTCTAAACTGAAACATGTGAAACAAATTCGCGTCTGATAGAGAGAGCAAGAAAGTTAATTTTTATCTTTGCAAAAAGAAAATAGATCATTAAAGCTAAAATATAAACTGGAAATGATACTTCAATTAGTAAAATTTGGAACGCTAGAGCAGAATATCCGGTAATCTAAAATCGATAGTACAATAACCATATTGCGAGTTTGACGTCAACTGTCATTCAAATAATTTCCCAAATTCTAATGCTAAATTCACCACCTTTTACATTTTGTATGTTCCTGACTAGGTCATGAATCACATCAAGAAATTATTACTACGCCATATCCATTAAATTTAATGATAATCATCATTCAGTTAGAAGCAAAGACGTTAGAATTATTATGATCCATTTAAAATCTGTGTTTAGAAATCAATCCATAAAAACTATATGGGTATCATTTATCCTAACAATCCACTGAGCGTCAAAACAAATATTTTAAATAGTTTTTAGACACATGTTATCTTTATTTCATACTTTTATAATGTTTACAGGAAATGAATAATTTTTAGTGATATTTGGCCGTGATTCTGAAAGATATTAGATCAAATTATAAAAAAACAAAAACTGTTGATATACCGATGTGAAAGTTTATTCCATTCTTTCTATAGAACCAACACATGATGTGTATTGTTTCAAATCATGCTTGCTTGTTCGTTTATTTAAATTAGGTGATTAAAAATGATGCAGGTAGACAGATTACATTTAGATAATCTTATTATTTACAAACAATCTGCTCTCTGCTAACAGTGTACAGTATATATCTCAGACGATAGTTCAGTGCAATGGGTTGGACTGTACTTCGTGGTAAATCAGATAAAGCAGATATCGCACGTCTGTTGGAAGCACATCTGTCCTATAGATAATGGATGGCCCTAACGATTTTTTGTTATTTATTTACTGTCTAATTATTTTATCATGATAAGGACTTATTAAATGACGCTTTACTGACATATCTATCTGATAGCTATTTCGGAATTTAAACTGCCCAATCAGGAATCAGCTCATATCCCTATTCTGACGACCTTGTGACGACGGACTCTCTGATGTCTGATGCTGTCTAGGCCCAGAAAAAATGTTATTGTGCACTTAACCGTCAGTCAAAATGCAGACGCGTGTCTTATTATTTTCATATTAGGTCTACAACAAATGTAATTTAGCAATGTGCGAAATATGTAATATCCACTCTATAAATAGTCTATTGTGTCAAGAATTATTGGTACTATACCGAATTGTCGAAATGTGTTATATCATATCCGGTTGGGAAGTTCATTAAATTGCGATTTTTCCTTTTATCAACTAATTCGAGTTCCGTTGCTGGCGTATAGGCAGTCCTACTCCCCTAAGTGATTCCAGACAGTGGGTCTAATCTCTTTCCCAGTAGGCATGACTTATCTGGACATTATCAAATTTGGGGTCACTGCAGCAAGAGGAAACAATTAATGGCATTGTTTCTCGAGGGAAATTTCTCTCACAATGTATCTATCTATACGTGCGATTAAAGCAAGCTGCTTCTCTTGTTAGCGAACTTGCTTAAGGCCATGTACAATCTAATTATTGCACGCAAAAATTGGGTATTTTTCGAAATTTTAATTTACATATCGGGAGAAACGCAGACCAGTACTGATAATAATAGTGATGGAAATCTATTGTTCAGTTATTAACACACATTATTAAACTTTCTGATGAATATTCAATATATGTAATACTATGAGGTACAGAATAAGCTGCTATGTTATCTTGTACAAGGTTACAAGAATACAATTAAAATGAACTGTGTACTGTGATCTATTGCAATGTACGTAACAGTTCTAATTCAAACTTTTCTTCCCACCAAGCTGCACTTTATATCCTAGAATTAAAAGCATATAATAAACTTGATCAAGATTTGACCCTTGATATTTTAAATTTAAAAACAATAAGTGTGGATATTTATTTTAATAGTACAGTTTGTCTTGTCAGTTTGACATTGATGGCCCTATTTCGATGTCAATCTGTGAATGTTGTGTGCTGTACCACAAGTCTACAGATTTAAAAAATACATTCTACTCAACTACGTCCGAATAAGAGAAATGCGGAAAACAAAGAAAAGCAAACCATTTGCATTTCTAGATCCTGTATAGTAAACAGTTTATCTCCTATCACTTCCTGCCATCTTGGTGATTAGTATTTCTGTATCGAATTTCTTAAATGCGCTGTTGGTGTACTGTACATTGATAAGCATCTTCTATAAATTTGTTTGATCGCATCGCTTCTAGGACAACATTTCATAGCGGAGTATTTCTATAACCACTGATTATAATGACTTCTCATTACGTACAATAACTGGATTTCAATCATAATTTATAGTGATCGCTGCGAGAGAGCATTTACAGTATATGGCATAAAATAGTCTTCTGGTATTATATGGTGTTTGGATAAAGGGGTAAAGTTGATTTCCCTCTAAACACTATAAGGCAAAACAAATCATAAATCATGGAAGCTCTACTGCGTCGTCGTATATGCGATCAAATGTTAACGAACGGGTTTTACAGAAAGTACTTTTCTGACCTTCACATTTCATCTTATCATCCAGATTGGCGTTGTTGAAAGCTTCATTTATGGAGCGGCACATCAGTGATAATCTAATTTTTCAAGCTGCGACCCTGTCTCACATTTCCCCCTACAGTACTGTACTTCCTCTGTCTTGGCGGAGATAAGTTCTAACAGTTCGTTATGGAACCAACAACTGAAAGTGCTTGTCGATAGAAATATAATTGACGACGCCTACACACGCAAAGCTATAAAATAATTAAATGGTAAAGTTTATGCGCAACAAATGATATGGCAGTACTATAGTACATATACACCACGCAGTATGTCCCCACCCACGCAACTAGATAAGAGGGTCGAAGGAAAACAAAAAACAAAAACATTTACCGAGATGAATAAATAGTGTTTAGAATTGTAATAATTCTAATTTGTCCAACAGTGTGTTATGAGCTCAGGGGCCGATCTCTAGGATTCTAACTATGGGGGTACTAAAATCTTTCGAGGGCGTAATTAATTTTATGGGATCGACATATACACATAATTCCTTTTTATTCTTATTTGTAACTCCTGTTTTATAATATAAATGTTAAAATGTATACCACTTTAACGCAATCAACATAAATATTTGTCAAAAGGGGTCTTGTACTGTATAGTTCTAAATCGTGGGAAATTGAGAAGCAGAAATAGTAAGAAAATAAGGCGGTTTTGTCATAAAACAATATTATAATCATCATCATCAACAAGTACCGTCTTATATTAGAAGGTTGGCAACCATAACACGCCAATTGTGCCTGCTCTCAGACTTTCCTTTTTGTTATCCCGATGCGTTTACTTCCGCTCTATTTCCTAATATTATCTCCCCAAGCTTGTCTTTGTCGACCTCAGTTCCGTTTACCTTCTATCAAGCCTTCTAGAAACAAAGCAGATAGCTGCCCTGAGGATCCCTCTCATAACGTGTACTGCAAACTTCTGTTTTCTTTTGATCAGACTTTCAACTAAGTGTTTATTATTTCAAATTATTTTGAAGACTTCGTCATTGGACGACGCCTTTTCAGTCCAGATTGTCTTCAAAAGTCCACCGAAACACCACATTTCAAATGCATGTAGTTTTTCTATGATGGTTTTGCTAAACGGGCATTCTTCGCTATAGCACTCTCTATACTATTGAAAATATCTAAGTCTTTAGTAATCCTTTCTTCAATTTAAGGTTGTTGTTACTTCTTAGGAATTCTTAACATTTCCAAAAGTCACACTCCTCTGTAATTCAGCTTCCAAAGCATTTATATTCAGTCACTTGTTCAAGTTCTTTGCCATCAATTTTGATTTCGCATTGTATCTTTTCTTTTCTTTTTTTCGATTTCCATCATTTTTGTCTTTTTGGCGTTCAGGCTTGTTCCAAAATCTATATATATAGTTACTATTAAGTGCATTTATCATTTGCTGTAATCCTATCTGCTATTGCTGCCGTATCATCTGCAAATCTGATGTTCGATATTTTGACCATTGATTTTTAACCCATCACTATCAATATATTGTAATACATAATGCAGACAGAATACGGATACTATTATCCAAAACGTCAAAGATATAATTATTGAGGCACTGTATGGACACGTCGTATTGGATTCATTTATAGACTATAGTCTGTGTGGTGTCTCTATACAGTATACCGATATAATTCCCAAATGGCCATTTCTCTCTATATGTGAATCACAACAACCTAGCTAATGAGATAGACTCTATGCCTTGTTGACTGTCACTGTAGATTTACGTATATTGGGTATTAGTATACATTTACAGAAAGAGAAGGGGGTGGAGGAGTAGTCTATTGTGTGCTCTCGAATATTAGACTTTTTACAATTTTGACATCTCGGTAAAATCTTTATTTTATTCAGTACACCTTTAATTCTACGCAGCAGGGCCGTCAGCCCCTGGAGCTAAATAAAGAAAGAAGTGCGTTAATAATTGAAGTAATTATTTTCTAATCATTTTCCATAAATTTTATTTCACAAAAGAAAGAGCATAAAAAGGTTTAACATTGCTGAACAGTGCAGTGTTTCCATTAGTTAAAATATTGTTCCGCCAACCTTTCAGGACTTCCCTCCACTAAAATATCTGGAAGTTTCCACACTTTTCAATTTTAAAAGATCCACGCGGAAATTTGGAATCTCATTCTTCTTATTTATCTATCCTGATATTCTGAACAGATGGAACGTATACGGGCCCTCTACATAAAGATAAAATTTCATTAAAAAAACATTTGATGCAATACATTATGTAATAAGTGAGATTAAGGGAAACTAACAATTTCAGCATCAACTATAGCACTTTTTCAGTCTGCTGCAGGATGAGGCGGGATTGAATTCGCAAGTTTAGCCAAATTTGGCATAAACTTTGACACATCTGCTTTGTGAATTTATTATGATACATACTCGTATTTTTTACATAGTTTAAAGTGGAAATTGTAAGCTCTCAGCAATAGTTAGTTCCAAACCAACTAAAAATAGAAGAAAATCCAACGCGCTGAGCGGTCGATCTATCGAATGAGGTCAAGAATGATGTGATGAACCAGCAGCACTTCAATCGATTCGCGGGAGAAACAAGCATGCGTAATTAGGGAGAAGTGTAGCGCCGAGGCTCGTAAAACACCCCTCATGTGCGCCCACAGACTTCTTAGCAAAGTTATGCAGGCGTCATCCAACAAATAAAAAATCAAACGATCGTTTTCCATATTATTTTGTGGTAAATAACGACATTCTTCGTTTCTGCTATAAAACGGCAGCATTGTTTTGCATTTTCTTTCAAGTGTCCTGCCGACCACATTTTCGACGGCATCAACCTCCATGAATATTTCACTTATATGTTTGTGTTATTTGAACATTTCGACTAAAGATATTTAACTGAATTTCGAATTTAAAAATAATCATATACTGTAGCTGATTAATTGTAAATTATTGTTGCTATTATGAAACGGTAAAACATGAGATTGATAATTGTTTATAGTTTTGAAGAACTATATACGTATATATGTATATACTGTATATACCGGGTGATCAATAAAAAGGGTCGGAGACTAAACTTCTATTATTTCGAAAATAAACAGTCGATTTGTCTGAAACTTTGTATTTAGCAAGTAAACATCTGTAGATTTAATGTGGCATATTCAAATTTAGGAAAAATCAGTAAAATACTGTAAAAGATTCAATTCAAATTTTAATTACAATATTTGATAAGCATTTACACTGCGCGATGAGTTCGGCGATCTGGTTATTGGTAAATTTCTCAATGTGTTTTGGCCTCCGCGATCTCCGGATCTCAATCCACTGGACTTTTTACTTTGGGGTTTTGTTCGTGATATTGTCTACAGCAGCGGGGTCTTTCAAGATGTAACTGAACTTAGTGTGACGATTATTCAAGCTTTTGACGATATTCGGCTGAATAACATGACTTCGATAAAGAATATTATTCTGGCCAAGCACGCAAGAATGTATCAACACCAAGGGACGTCAGCTTGTTCACCGTTAACTCATGTTACCTATTCTGTTTTTAATGTTCTC
>JAUYWV010090121.1:0-15028 GCA_032274565.1 Nematoplana nigrocapitula | reverse complement strand
AGCAGCAAAAGGGGCGATCAATCAAAGAATCAAGGATGAGAGGAGGAAATCCGAGGAGGGAGTACATCTACGGAAAACTGTTGGAGAGAAAAGGAAGCTGAATTGGAAAGAGGAGGTAAGGCTGGCCCAATTCCGTACAGAGCACTGGTACGCCCTTGACACCTACAGATGGAAAATAGGGAAAGTCGAAGACGACACCTGCCGGAGGTGCAACGAAGACAAAGGAGACCTGGACCACGTGCTGAAGCATTGCCCCAACCTGCTACCTGCGCGGCTGAAGGTTTTTGGGCCGAATAAGAGAGAAGAGGAGGTTCAGAGCGAGAAGGAACTGCTGCGGTTCCTACGCATCTCTGGCATTCCAGACGATATATAGCACAGCTGTGCTAATCGTGGCGTAGACGAAAAAGAAGAAGAAGAGAAAGAGCGAGAGAAGGCGAGCGAAAAGAAAGAGGGAGAGAGAAAGAAAAGAGTATAGGAAACTAGACAATGTAGCACTTTGCTCCGCCACCCCCCTGTCACGAGAAGGCGACTGCATGAGGGCTGTAAAAATGTTTTCACTCGGTGCGTTTTCCTTCTCTTTACGTCGCATACAGTATCCCAAATTTACTGTAAAGAAGTGAAATTGAACGTAACAGCTATGCACACTATGTATGGTTTCATGAGATTAACGAGTGGGCGAAGTTGCTGTAAATCAGTTTTTCTTCAGAATTACGTGTTTCTAATCGGTGGATAAGGCGTCTGACTCCGAAGTAGAAAATATTTTTAACTATTATAACACTACTCATAGTAGTATTACCGAAGCCATTCTGGAAAAATAGGTTTATGTAAGCACCAATTGCAAAGGTTTTTAAATTTGCTCATTCATTTAGTTATTAAGGGTTTGAGAATATGGCCCTAATCATTCCGTTTATTTCGCATTTTACTGTGCAGCTTTGGGCTAAAACTAGATTTTATCAATACAAAACGATGCATCGGCCGGGAATCGAACCCGGGCCGCCCGCGTGGCAGGCGAGCATTCTACCACTGAACCACCGATGCTTGCAATGCACGCAGAGCATAACTAGTCGGTGCATGTGAACTGGCTTCCGATGCGCGGTGTTTTTTATATGCTACGTATTTCATCTGTAGTACTTTGAAGAGAGATCTGTAAATCAGTCACATTAATATGTATTCCATCATGGCGGATGCAGATGGGTCAGAAGGTCATGGCCACAAGGCGGCGCAAAAAGATGCAATGGGGACCAAGGAATATAAAATGTTATGTAGGGAGCAGCAAACTCAGGGAGAATATAGTGATTACACGTTCACGGTTGCTAGGGGCGGCAAACTGAGGGTGAATAGTGATGTATTCTGAAGTACTAGGAAGAAGGGCTGGAAAACTGAGGAAGAATAGTGATATTCTGGGGTACAATTAGTGGCAAACTGAGGGAGAATAACTATGTATTCTGAATTGCTAGGATGAGGGGCTGGAAAACTGAGCGACAATAGCGATGTTCTGGGGTACAAAGGGCGGCAAACTGAGGGAGAATAACGATGTATTCTGAATTGCCAGGAAGAGGGGATGGGTAACTGAAGGAGAATAGCGAATGTATTCTAAAGTGCTAGGAAGAGGGGCTGAGAAACGGAGGGAGAATAGCGATGTTCTGGGGCACAAGGAGTGGAAAACTGAGGGAGAATAGCGTTGTTCAGGGGGTATAAGGAGTGGAAAACTGAGCGAGAATAGCGTTGTTCTGGTGAACAATTAGTGGCAAACTGAGGGAGAATAACGATGTATTCTGAATTGCTAGATATAGGGGATGGGTATCTGAAGGAGAATAGCGAATGTATTCTAAAGTGCTAGGAAGAGGGCTTGAGAAACAGAGGGAGAAATTTTCTACATTCAAGGCTACATAAAATAAAGAGGCATAAATTTTAAAAGATTGGAACACATTGTGGAGGCATGACGATATAGTAGCAGAGAAAAAGGGCAGTTTCCGGGCAGCCTGGAACACCCCCCCCCTATGTTCGCCCCTATAGTATGGGAAAGGATCAATCAGTTAAAGTACTATACTGAACTGTCTAACGAGTTTATTACTCAACGTCTAGTACAGTAGATTCAGTAACTGACTCGATTCAAACGTACATGTTTGGGAAAAGATTTTTTCCGAAGGAAGTAGTCGATTTTCGACATTTATATAATACAAGAGTTAATGTCTTTCCCACAGATGCAGTGGCGATTCATTGTTTCAATTGCTGTATGTCATTATTCAAGAAATTGGATATGTGAAATGTGTTTTTTAGAAGAAGAATGAGAATATCTTCGACTGAGCAGGTGACGAACGAGGAAGTATTGGTATTTGCGAACTGCCTGACCAGTAACCACACAGATGGGAATTTTGAATCACTAAAATGAAACAGACAAAGGACAAAACGTTCTATTAACAGGTTCATGCAACGGTTCAGCTGCCGAACACTTTAGAGGGAAAGAATGCATAAGAACGGTCTATGCACACTATGTATGGTTTAATGCGATTAACGAGTGGGCGAAGTTGCTCTAAATCAATATTTCTTCAGAATTACGTGTTTTAATCAGTGGATAGGGCGTGTAACTCCGAAGAAAATATTTGCAACTATTTTAACACAACTCATAGTAGTATCGCTGAAGCAATTTTGGAAAAATAGGTTAAGTAAAGACCAATTGCAAAGCTTTTTAATAATTTACTCATTCATTTAGTTGTTAAGCGTTTGTGAACATGGTCCTAATCATTCCGTTTATATCGTTTTATAATGTGCAGTTTTGAGGTAAAACTATATTTCATAAACAAAAACTATGCATCGGCCGGGAATCGAACCCGGGCCGCCCGCGTGGCAGGCGAGCATTCTACCACTGAACCACCGATGCTTGTGCTGGCTTGCAGAGTTGAACTGGAAGGTGCATCGCACGTGAACACGCTTCCAACGCGCTGTGTTCATGTTGGCTGGCTTCACACGTAAAATCTAGACTTAATCCAATTCGGTTTGCGTTGGCTACCGCGTGAAGCGAACAACCTGCAGTGACCAGAAGGTAACTTTCCTCTCTTAATTTCTTGTCTACACTCTTATAGGCGCCTGTAAATAAGGTGAAATACCAGCGTCGTTAGCGCATAATGAATCTGTTTCTGTCGGCTACACGAAAAGTGCTTTGCTATTTCGGAAACAGAAAACATTGATTTTATTAAACTGGTAGTTCGGCTTTCATAGCCTGCTTGTCCCTAGCATTGGTGCATGATCAGGTTGCTTTAGCTGCCTTTGACAATTTAAGGTCGTATAACCATTGGAACCAGATGCTTAAATAACGCAGGAAATGGGAGGAATTTAAATTAATAACGTATAACGCAGCTGCCAAAGGTTTGCTGACGTATACCGCACTTGTTCAAGTGGCGACATCCATATTTATATAAGAGTGGTGAGACCATATAAATATGGATGTCGTCACTGGAACAAGTGTGGTATACGTCGGTGAGACCAGGAGATATTTCGGCTTTCATAGACATCTTCGTAAGTCTCCTCCAGCTGAAGTAAGTCTTCTTCTTCTTCACTCCACGCCTTCCCCAGCGTCGGGGATGTTAGAGGGCCTGGAAGAATATCGTGCAGGGAAGAACCCGATTTTTCTTGGTTCCCACAGCAGACGTTTTCACGATTGCTTTACGTAAGTATAATTGGCTGATGTAGATAGTTGAAGCGATATTGATTTGTCAGTCTCCGACGGATCGACTGTTGAACACTATGACGCGATCGACACCATTATATTTATGAACTCTGCTACGCAAATTACTATTTAACGTTAATATTTCGAAACATGTATGATTTTTAGTAAATATAATCGTTTTAATTGTACAAATAGTTTCATCATCTACTCTCTAAGCACACCAAATAGAATGTCCAAGCGAAGCCTTGTGTGCGGGCGGCTAGAAACGGCCATTCACCGACTCACCTGTTCCAATGCCGCCCATCGTACAGTTGTCCACCGTATTGACCAATCCGACGCCGACTACCGACGCAGTGGCCTGGCCCTGCGGTGCGATGCTGGGCAGGAAGAGACAGCCGAAGCCCTCGTGGGACATGTCCATCTCGACAAAAGGCGGCGAGGTGGTCACCGAGGCCCACTGGGGGCTCGGAGCGCCGGAAGACAGCCCGAGCCCAGAGCCGCCCGAGTCCCTGCTGCCCACCGGAGTGGCAACATGCAGACGGGAATCGCGTGGGGCTGTCATCGAGACGAGACATTTGATGCGGGCCAGAGGCAGCGGTCCGCCGTGTTGGTTGGCTGAGGGCTCGACTAAGCTGTCCGGCAGACTGAGCGCCTTGCAGCACAGCGGGTCGTTTAGGCGGAGAAATTCCCTGCAAACACAATTGGAAGCAATTAAACATGTCGTTTGATTACAATATTAAACGCGTCCGCTAGCTCAGAATGTGACCAAAGAAATATCACTTGAAATAAATGTTCAAATCGAATGATGGCACCATTTCCATGGAAGCATTACATTTCGTATATCAATGACAGGCATAAAATAAATTAACGTAAAGATTTGGCAGACTTAAAAAGTGTCCAGGGATCCTAAACATATAACCTGTGGCTCCCATAGCGTTTGTTTAATGAGGGCAGCGCGCTGCACGGGTGTTTTATTGCCGCAGGATTGAAACATTCATGTAGCGTTTGTCTGATGACGGGCAGTGCGCTGTGTGAGGGTTTCGCAGTCGCGTTCGCGTGATATTGACGTGCAGTTGCCTTTAAGGAGAGCAATGCGTCGTTGAGTTGTTTCTTAGTTTCGATTCTCTTGGCAGCTCGTGACTGGGTGTCAATAGTTAGTTTGTCGCGAATTACAATCACGATGTCAACTTAATAATTTCCACGCAATTCAATTTCGAATGATTGAATCTTCGTTGTTAGTAATGATCGATTGTTCTGGAATTCTGCAGTGAGTTTTATAATTCGGTTATTTACAAATGTGACAAATTTTGTTCGAATCTGTAAAATGTAAATTTGGAGATTTTGCCTATAATGTGTTACAACAAATCAATCAATAAATCAATAATGGAAAATGCAATATGACTGTGGTCAGTGCTGATCTCCCAGCGACGTAAGGTGTTCTTTATCTCCACGATATTTCAATAAGATCGCATATCATAAAAGTGATGTACAGTTTTGGTAGTCTTAAAAAGGACTAAAACGGACCATTAAAACGGAACCTGTGGCACCCATACGGATGAAAACTAAAACCATATAGTGCACGCTGGGGTTTCCTAAAAGATAATGTATATACGAAGATCAATCAAGAACGATTAGCGAATTGAAGGTTGCTAATTATACGTCAAACAACTGCAGAAATACAGTCGGAAATGATCGTCGCGTGATGGAAAAGTTTTAGAAAATTGACTACAAACGTGTATGTTTCGCGATAGGCGGCCACCAATTGGAAAATTAAAAATAAACTATATCCCTCATTTGAAACATTATTATTATTCTGGACTAATATTTACCTCGGCCTTTTAGTTAAAACGAGAAACAATAAAATGGCATAATAAAAATTTATCGGGTTTAGTTCTTTTATCTATTTTATAATCTTTGAACTATTTATTAAAGTACACAATTCTAACATAAGGGACACCACACATAATAAATGTAACTTGCGAGAATTTGTAAATAAAGAGACACGTATACAATTTTGACACTGAATTTACAGACGGTTAGGAGCACCAAACCCGCAATATTAACCACATTTAACCCATTACAATTTTGAAAATTACACTATCTAATTAACACAGGCGAATAGTATAACACTGGCAATACCGCAGGTTTAGGAAAAACATAAAAGAGTAGCAGCACTACATAATGAATTGCATCATAGTTGCATTTTAGAAAATGAAATCTCATCTTTATATGGAGTGGCGGCATAGTTGCCTAGCAGTTCAGATTATCAGGATGGGAGTATGAAATTTTAAATTTCACCTTAAGTCTCCTGAAAAACATTCCATGAATTTACCAGTTTGAGTAAAATTGTAGGGTTCATTCCCCTAGGAGAAACGAGGAAACTTCCAGATATGGTATACCCTCAATCCCCACCAAGGGGATTTTGAGTGGCCAGAAGTCCTAAAACGTTTACGAAACACTGATAATGTGGTACATAGTGATCCTCCACTTACCTGAGATCCATGGGCGAGAGACTCTGCGAAGCCAACCGCTCGAACAACCGTTGGACGTGGGGGTGCAGGGGATGATTCTCCGTTGTCATGGCAGCGCGCGTGTGGACCAGCAGATCGTGAGGCATGCCAACTTCGCACATCACCTGCTGATTGCGCTCCCGTTTGAGTAGGGATTTCAGAATCCGGAGAAAGCAGACCTGAGAGAAGCAAAGTTGTTGGATAGCACTCTTAGAGCGAACCGGTATGCTAATAAAGACCGTTTCCTGTCTGTGAGGTTGTGTCATTTTCGAAAGAGGAGGAGTAAGCAACATTCGCCTCTAACCAGGGGCATTCTACGGGGGAGATGAGTCCATTTCGATGCAGACTAGCAGACTAGTTGGCAGACCTTACTACACTGCACAATCAAGGGAAATGGAACATAGTATTTTTAGTTTTTACGAGCCACGCAGTATTATAACTGCACAAAAACTATACTACTCTTAGTAGTATGAGTGTATAGCAGCGGAATATACATTCTCCTACCATTTACGGCCCCCAGCACCACCTGCAAGAACCGGTATGAGACCAAATGAACCATTTCGGGCCCATAAACACGTGACTGACATAGCTGTTAGCCGGGGACGGGGGAATGTTAAGCTGTTACTTTCAGTATGACAGCCAACTGCTTTACCAACTAAGTCACCTGGTGCTAATAATACCATTCCAGCAAAAAGGTCACACTAAGAGCTATATATATCACGTGAGGTCAAGCTAAAATATTTTGGTTATCTTATGAGAATTCCGAGTGGCAGTGTGGAAACAACTTCACATACTGGCAGAGAAAGGATGGGAGAGTACAACTGCAAACAATAGTATCTCCGAGAATAAAGAGAAGGATAAAACACGATATGGGTCTAAGAGATTACAATCCTCTAATTTCTCCTTCCCACTCGATCACTCTTTCTTGCCTCATACATCCAGGTGCTCCCAGCATATTTCATACCCTTATTCTTCACTTCCCCGAGTTCTCCTTTCGACTCTTTTAACACTTTGTCCGTTCTCCTATGAATCTCAACACGTTGCGCCACATTATTAGCGCCGAGGAAGGACTGCAAGGGGATATTCAAGAAGTGGTTGTCACCGCAGAGGAGAAGGCAGAGGTCAGAGAGTGACAGGGGGTCGGAAGCGGTTGATTTGTCAGTCTCCGACGGTGTGGTCTGCGACGTCTCGAAGGCCCTGAACGAGGCGGAGCAGGCGAGGGGGACACCGGAGCCTCCGAAGGTGGTTCCGCCAGTAGCATAAGCGGAGGCTGGGTAATCCTATTACCGCTACTTGACGGAATCGGACCAACTGAATTAGAGAGAGACTGGGGGCGGGGGACTCACCTGCAAATCGAGCTGGCGATGGCGTTCTTGAGAGCACTTAACCGAGGGAATGATGTGGAGCAGTGCGAGCACGGCTCCCGGATGGACCACGTTGAGATTGCGGGGATCAATGGGCGGTGCAGAGGAGGAGGCGGACAACACCAGGGAGGCCGGTCCAAGGCCGGCGGGCTGCTGCTGATCCAAACCGTGCTGGCCTGGAGCAGCTAGTTGGACCAGGTCGTCCCCGTGGCTGTGCGAGTGGGTGAGGGAGGGGAAGGCGTCGGTGAGGTCGGCAGATCGGTGCTCGCACAGGACCGACTTCCGTTTCGGGTCGTCTTGAATCGGGGCACTGGTGGGGACGGTGCGGCGTCGAGGCACGGGTCTGCAGCAGAGAAATAGTGACGACTGTTGTAGTGGACTACAGTAGGACACCACAGGAATGTTCCCTTTCATCTGCCTGGTGCGGGTGGGAACAACCCTTGCGGTATTTAGAGAGAAGGGAATTTATAATGTAGGACAGGGGGGCTGAGATAGAGAAAGGGCATGCATGAGGGGGAAAACAATCTCCATCGAGAGCCTCTGCCATGGAAATGAGCCTGATGGTGTTTCTGCTGAGCTTCTTGGCCTTCTTCACCCTCTCGCCACACCACCTGTATCTTCCCTTCTCTTCGCCTTTGTTCCAAATCTCTCTCTCACACACACTTCTCGCTTCCCATTTGACCTTCCTCATATCTCCCTCTCTTTCTCAGTCCAGTCTAAAAACACTCCGAGATAGCTGTTTACTCCATGGGAATCTTCTGCAGTTACTTCCCCTGAAAACATCCTTCCTACACCACGTCGATCACTAACTCTGTCCTAAATGCCCTTTCCGCGTTTGAGTTCTACTTCATTCTTCGTTGTCCAGTTCTGTCGGTTAGCCGCCTGGCACAGCCTTTAGTGACTCATTTATCAAATTCTCGACCTATATCACTCGATCTATTAGATTCACTGGCATTTCAATTAAACTAGCTAGCCTTTGGATTAAATTCGATGACCTTTAGCAGGAAGAGGATGGGTAATCTGAGGTCCACCACCACCACAAGTATATAGTACAAGTTCCCGTGGGTTGGTTGGTTGGCATATGTCGAGGGGTTCCAAGGAACGAAAAACCACGACCTCAAAGGTGAGAAAGAATGGAATGGGCGATGGAAGGGTTGGTATCTGGAGGGGCAGAAGTGGAGGTCTCCGATGGGGGAAAGCAAAGGAGGCAAGCGGAGAAGCCTTCAAGGCGAATGCGGTGTCGCAAAGTGAAGGGAGCCTCCAGAGTAGAGATGGCGTCATATCTGGGACCAGAAGTTGTTTGATATTGCGGGGGTGTTTGGGTGGGGGCAGTAAAGGTGTGTTTGGGGGCAGTTTTTGGTGCTTCAGAGACCGCCTGGAGGCTGTTGAGAGTGTCAGATTAGTCAAAGAGGGCCACCTCGATGTCGCAGGAGACGAGGAGGGTTCTAGAGGAGTAAACAAGCATGTTGGAGCAAGGCCTTGAGAGTGGTGGATGGCGGTCGAGTTCCCGTGAGTAGAGGAGGTGAGAAGTTGTCAGGCGACCTACTTGTCATAGGCATCCAGAGCCATGTCGTAGAGACATCTGGCCACGAGACAGGCGTCGAGGAGGACCCGGGGAATCCTCGGGGCCTGGGAGGTCAACTCATCCTCACGCAGCGTATAGAAGTACTGCTCGAACTCGAGGACACTTCGCGGGCCAGTCTCCCAACTTCGACTGCCGACCGGTTCGACCCGTGGAGGCGGAGGGGCAAAGACGTCGTTTGTGCTCGACGGCCCACTTTCCGATCGATCAGAGGAGGAGGAGAGGACTGTGCGCTTTCCGAAGCAACCCAGGAAACGCACCGCATCTGTCAGGGTTGTGTAGCGGATCTGCGCGAAAAGGAATTACAGGGATTATAAAAACGTCAAGAAGGATCGCCAAGTCCAATAATGCGTCCGCATCCCCTTCTTCTTCTTCTCGCGCCGTCCCATGCACGTGTTCGTGTTGTCCAGAATTGTACCGATGTCCGGGTTAAGACCGAAAAGGTGTTCTCTCAGCCACGTGGTGAATACTCGTCAGCGTGTGTTCGACCCTGTCCACTGCAGTCCGAGCTGGGTGCATTCCCAATTGCAAAGAGGTATTGGTTGGTTAGACGGGACACTCCTGTTAGGTAAGGCACTTCATCTGCCCTCTTTCCGCTTGTAGGGCACTTCATTGCTTTGCTGGTACAGTTTGTCTCTTTCCAAATCGCGTAAAGTTCCATCCTTGTTTTTCGATATCTTCTCCAGGGGTAATACGGCCGACAGATTGCCAATGATGTTACATTGGATGATGATCTGATAGGACCGGGAGAGGCCAAGCAGGGAGTTCCTTTCCTTTCCGCAGAGTCGATCCTTTTGGTCTTAGAGGGCCCGTCCATTGTCGTAAGAGCAGATCGGGATCGCTCTCATTGTCCTCCTGGAAACGCTCTTCCATTGCGACAACCGATAGACAGACCATCTTATATAGAGATGCGAGGATGCTTCAATGAATGCCTGTCTTTTCATATCAAGTTTTAAATAAAACCAATCTGAAATTTTCAGCACTGCTGGATGCTACACTACCATAATTATGACGAAAAAAATATACTAATATATAAAATAATCAATTTTTCAGGTTTGTATTATCGGTTGAAATAAATATCACAGACAAACACAACGGGGACGCATATAATAATTATTCTATCACAGCATACCTTGTTAATAGTCAAAGGAGAGGGAAAAAATAATAGCATAGGAAAAATCCCAAAAAGACTATTTGGTGTGTGGTCATAGAAAATATTTTTGTTGACTTATACATTAAACTGTACTGTAATTAACTCAACGTCTATATATACGGTTCTCTCTCACTACATAGATGAGGAGCTTGTTTGAAACAAAGAACATTGCAGCACGCAAGGATCATCTGTCAAAATTTCCTCGTTTTCCGCCCCCGTAAAATGACAATTAAATAATATTTTGTGCATACTGCCGTTCCTTCTCTCTCTCAAACTAGTGGTAAGTTAGGATTGTCTGATAAATTATGTAAAACACCGATGATGGCTCTACGGCGATCCATTAATGCTATAAATGGAAGCAATTCGGCAGGACAAGCAGGATATCTGACCCTCGTATACAAAGAGTATATTTAGTACTCACAAAATCGGATTAATTTCATGCTATTCCAGATCTCTGTGGTGCAAGCCTGTCAACATTAGTTACCTCCTCAAGTGTAGTTTACCAATATATTTGTCCTCACTGTAGAGCGGCGAATATCGATTATCGATATTGATCGCTTCGCCAAAGTGCTTCAAAATTCTCACAAACTAGGAAGCAGTTTTAATCTGACTAAGGAAGACTTCACAAAGTGATTCCAATATTTAAATATGCAAATAATAGTACTAATTATTTTCTGTTATGTATCACATGAAATCCCTCTTCGTTTTCCTGCTGGTTCGCCCTTGCTCAACTCGTACCACACGCTGTTTCTGCTATCAACTGAAGTTTGTGTCCGCCTGTTTATCTGCGTGACCGAGATCTAAACTTGATGTGTTTTGTTTCAAATACATCAGCACTCGAAAAAAATTCATTAACAATGAACAAAATTCACTGACAAGTGGTCTAAATTCATTGACACTTAAAAGTAATTTCATGGACATGTGGACTAAAGTACTATACATTGGACTAAATTCACTGTACATGAGAACAAAATCACTGTTTTCGGCATTATTAACATTTTAACTAAATACACTTGCACGTGGAAGAAATTCACTAAACTGGTAGCTAAATTCTCGTACTCTGAATAAGTACATTAGTGCGTGGATTAAAACCACCAACACACGGACTAAATTCATTGACACGTAGACTAGACCCACCGACACGGACTAAATTTATTGACACGCGGACTAAATTCATTGGCATGTGGACTAAATCAAACAACAAGTGGACTAAATAAAAAAATCACGTGGACTAAATCCCCCGAAAAGTAGACCTATCCACGGACACGTGGACTAATTAACCAACACGGGGACTAAATTCATTCACACGTGAACTAAATCAACCAACACGTGGACTAAACTGACTTGCACTCTTATAATTGCACTCATTGATACAAAACGTGGGAAAACATATAGTACCTCGGCGGAGAAGTACTTGGCATTGGCCGGTTCGTACTTCATGGCGACAGTCAGGGTGGCAAAGATGGTTTTGAGGAAGGCTATAACATCCTCCCGTGGCACTTCAGACCAGACTCCTTTGGGTGGGTCAGCCAGCGAGCCGTCCAGTCCGAGAAGCTCCTGGACAACGTAGACGAAGCCCTGGGAGCGTCGGAATGAGGCTCGACACCGGTGGGAGTCGCGTAACACCGTGCACAGGGCACGCAGCACCTGAAACAACAATCAAAGGTGGAAGGGAGAAAGTTGACATTGCGGTTACAACCGGAGTCCAGGAACTTTTAGTTACGTAGGTGCCAGCAATCATATTAAGACGCTATATTTCCGCTCAATGCCCAACTCACATGAATCTTCAATCGGATCTGGTGCGTGGGGGTGGTGTGGATGAGACCGAGCAGAGTGGTCATATCGTCGTCCTTGGCCGCGGTGAGCAGCAGTTGTTGGACAATGGTGAGCGCGGGGAGTCGAGCGGCCGGCAAACACACCATGCTGAGCACGCACCGAGCCCCGCCGTATTTGTGGAACACGTCCGCATTGGCCGCACTGCCGGCCAGGACGAGGGAGACGAGATCCATCACCAGACTGCCCAATTCGGACTGGTCGGGCAGGATCGGTACACGGACAGACTGGTCGTCTGCTGCAGGAGGCGGGGAGAGGGACGGCAGTATCTCTTTAAAGAGAGCCTTTTCACACTTGTAGGGATGGTGCTAGCCCTGTCCCTTCAGGAGGATTGAGGGCTATTCCAGTATTTCTCAGAATTATTAATCGAACTGAACATGAAGATTAATCCATTGGTCACAATGGTTAATCCTAAGATCGGAAAGATTATACTGTGATAATACAATTTAATCCAAGCATCTAATACTGAAAAGAAATAACGATCCATATACATGACAATCAGCAATAGTTATTCCAATCATTGCCGCAATTGAAGTTTAATTCGCCCAGAAAATGTAATGCATTATAATGTTTTTTTTAAAAATAGCCTGACACTTATTCTAGGTTGCCTGACCCTAGTTTTAATTTGCCTGATCCTCGTTTGAAATTGCCTGATCCTCGTTTAAAATTGCCTGACCCTAGTTTTAAATTGTCTGAACCTTGTTTTAATATGCCTGATCCTCGTTTAAAATTGCCTGACCCTAGTTTTAAATTGTCTGAACCTCGTTTTAAATTGCCTGAACCTTGTTTTAATTTTCTAACCCTCATTTTAAATTGCCTGACCCGTTTTAAATTGCTTGAACCTTGTTTTAATTCACCTGACCCTCGTTTAAAATTGACTGAACCTCGTTTTAATTGCCTGAACCTCACTTTAAAATTCCTGGCCCTCGTTTTAAATTGCCTAACCCTCATTTTAAATTGCCTGAACCTTGTTTTAATTTGCGTGGGAATGGTGTATATAACTATAGAGAGGTGCTGCTTTGAGCACTCACTTACTCGGCGATGGGTCTCTGAGTGCATGAGCGTACTGGTGCAACTGGTTGATAGCCAATTCGAGGACTCCCAAATCACGATACACATCCTTGAACACGGGGAAATTGCGAGCCAGTCGAAGCAGCGTCTTGATACAGAGGATCAACGTCTGATTGGAACTACAAGAGAGACACAAAGAATATAATCAGTCCAGAAACAAGCAGCAGTATGTTCGTTAAGACACATTTTCTTTTGCTATAGATATTCCACTGGATGTACTGCACAGTCTGGCTTTCAGAACTACAATAGCTGATGCAGTTCATAATTAAACAAACATGTAAGTAAGTGGTAGTCATAGACAACCAAGACTGCCACCCACGAAAATTCCCTGTAAAGACCTATGCCCACCAAACGCGACGCGAAGGAGGCCTGTGCACACCAAACGCGACTCGAAGGAGGCCTGTGCACACCAAACGCGACACGACGCGGCAATTAATATATGAATTGTAGTACAAAATAAACAAACGATTCAACGAGCTAGAGAAATTAAGGCATTAACTATTTCTATAACTCATCGGAATCGTCTGAATAATTGCTATTGATTTTCGTCGCGCGGCGCCGCACAAAAGTATAAAATTTTCAAGTCACTTTCACCGTGGCATGTCGCGTCGCGACCGGTGTAAATAGTCTCATTGAACAACATGTATTCAGCGTGGAAAGCCAGTCTATACTGCGCCTACGCTGGCTTATAAGCGGGAAGATTTATGTGAGCCGTTTACATTAAAAAATATTTAGCGGCAAAATGATGAGGTCGCTCAGTCAATCACTCGCTAACGTCTGTGAATAAAGCCCTCTTCCCTCAACACCCACGCCCCGAAAACATTGTCCTCCAATAACAAGGCCAACCAGTTCTGGTAGTGAATGGGTAAAGCCTCAGTGCAGGTAGGCGAGACAGGATTTCGCGATGCGTGGAAGTCAAGTTAAAAACTGTAGCCGCAAGACGGCTCATGAAACAAATATCATCAGAACTCTCCCCTGGGACCAAAGTACCAGCAGGAGGATCCCAGGTCCGTGATCAAACGGGGTGCATTAAAAAAACGGATTACAACAAGACAATATTTTAGCTGAGAGAGGAGGAAAGGTAGGATAGATAAGCTGTAAAGGGTGATCAATATAATAGGAACCTGAGCCTGGGGTGCGACTGGTGACGTAAAGTTATTTTCAACTAAAGCGCGCTTCAGCCAGTCAAATATGTCATTGTGACAACGCAGTCCTGATTAATTGTCCCGACAATGAACTCCCATTGCACCAAATGGGAACTGATGGGACTAATACATTACCGCGTCATATAAAGCATTCTAAAAAAATCGTTGATTGGAAACAGACGCAGAGTGGACGTTTTGGGCTCTCTTGACACTGTTCTTTCGTCGTTGGTAGTAGACAGAATTTTATGCCTCTCTAACGCAGTTATTTTTAGTAACATGACAACATAAGTAAGCCAGCCAGTCAGGCTGCACGTCATTTAGGTCAGACAATCAGAGCGTGCCACGTCATAAATAGGTCAAATTCACTGGAATTCCTCTGAAGGTCACGGGAATTCCCTCCTCCTACTCGAGCTTGTCTAGATACGAAGTTTAATAAAAAATGGAGCAAGTCAACATGTTCCCTCATTGCAACGATAGTCTCGACGTCGTCAGGTCTCTTCTCTGGTCCGGAGGTTGAGGGCAACACGGCTCCACTTTTGTCTGTTCCTAGCTGCTTCCGTACACCAATCCAGCTTCTTCCTGGTTCACGTTGAAATATTCTCTTCCCATGTTGTTCTTTGCCTTCCTGTGTTCTTTTTCCATCGGCCTTTCCTTCAAGCAACTCTTTTAGCAACCCTTCATGTCTTTTAATATGTCCGAAATA